>QRDG01001246.1:0-220450 GCA_012064385.1 Puccinellia tenuiflora
TACTGAAAAAATATAACCACACTTGTGTTATTTTCAGCAACTCATGGCATTTTCAGAAAATGGCATTTTTAATCACACTACTTAGTGATGCGCATCAAGATGCTCTTCAGCACTAATAGTAAATTAAAACAAATCTCATCATTAAGTATTGGATATTTTAGCATGTCTTTATTTTATAAGTGTTTAACTAATTATCGTTTAAATCTAGCAAAGGACAATAATCTCATAATCGAAACGTGATCTCCAAAAAGGATTACTCATGAAAATAGAACAACCACTTGTCTTTAACATGAATGACCGTCTCACAAACCGAGACACACTAATTTAAGATCACACTTAATTCGATTACAAAACTCATTCAAATCCTCTAATTTAAAACGATAAATGTAGAAGTGAAACATCGCCAGCATCAACTCCTTGATTGCCATCTTCCCGCGAAATCCACTCAGTCCCTCCATGCACTTCTCAAACGGCAGGCCCTGTTTTCATAAAACAGCACAAGTATCAAATACTTAGCTCACCATAAGTGTAAATGGGACATTTAAACATTTATAACTAGTATATCAAAATATACCTTCTGCGTTGACTACTTCTCCTGCTATGGGTTCCACTTTAACTTGACGCAGCTGGGAAATAAACTCCACAGAAAATGATCGAATCCCTTCCCATGATATAGTTTCCTCACATAGTCCTTATAGCTGGGGGGAAGCGAGCGCAGCACCCATCTATTGCCATCTCGTCAGTTATTTCATGGTTCCAAACATCCACCATAGTATAATACAGGCCGGTGCATCTTACTTAGGTGTTGTTCCAAGCAAGTGTTTTCTTTCCATCTTAGTTGAAAGAAATTCATCCAGGCATTCAAACCTTGCAACTCTAACTTGTGCTATGAACCTTTGTTTCAGCTCATCGACAATCTCCATTGCGCTCAAGTTTCCAAATTGGTCTACCAAGGTTAGAATCCATGAAGGTGCATATCAGCCACTCGACTCTCAAGTAGGTGGTCTTTTGATCGTACCACTCCATATACCCTTCATAGTCAACAGTAACATCAGGGCGGTTTTTCTAAAGCTTCATCTATCACGTAGAGCTCATCATTGGCGAATAGGGCTTCTCTCAGACGCATGTACCACTCAGCAAAGTTTGACCCATCGAGACGCAGCTCCTCAGCAAGAAACATACTACTGTAGTCTCCCATGATCTACAAGGATTTTGCAAAGACATCTTTAGGACACTTGTTTATGACAATTTTAGTTCAATTTAATCAAATTAATGAACTCCCACTAAACTCAACATCTCTCCGGTTGATTAGTGACACACGATCCAAATCCACTACACCACCACCGATCATCACGTGAGATGATGTAGCTTCAATGGTGAACAACTCAGTGTTGATCATATCATTTATATGAACTCGTGTTTAACCTTTCGGTTCCCGTGTTCCCGAGGCCATGTCTGTACATGCTAGGCTCGTCAAGACAACCGTAGTATTTTCGCATGTGCAAACTGGCTTGCACCCGTTGTATGTGAACGTTGAATCTATCACACCGATCATCACGTGGATGCTTCAAAACGACGAACTTCACTTCGCAAACGGCGCATACTAGGGGAGAACACTTTATTATCTTGATATTAACATGAGAGATCACCTTATCATGCTACCGTCGCGATCACATCTAAGCATAACAATAAGGTGCATAAAAGGGATTACATCACATGCAATTCATAATTGTGATATGATATGGCCTTTCTTCAATGCTCTTAGATCTCCATCTTATCAAAGCACCGGCAAGATCTCCAATCTCCGGCATGATCTCCATCATCTTGGCGCCATCACTATGGTTGTCCACCAACTATTGCAAACTACACTAATGCTACTCTTAGCAATAAAGCAAAGCAATTACATGGTGATTTCATTGACACGCAGGTCACATAAAATAATAGACAACCATATGGCTCCTGCCGTTGCCGTACTCGTCGACATGCAAGTCGTGAAATATACAAACATGATCATGCATACATTATCACAAATCACCATTGGCCATATCACATCACTTGACCCCCTCTGCAAAAACAAGTTAGACGCCCTCTACTTTGTTTATGCAAATTTTACGTGGCTGGGTCAACGAGATAGAACCATTCTAATCTACGCAAAACCACAAACGGTGATATAATAGTTGCTTATTTACTCATCCTTTTGAAAGGCCTTCCATTGAAAATTGCATCCTCACTAAAGCAAGAGAAACAGACACCCGCCAGCCACTTATGCAAAACAAGTTGCATGTCAGTCGTGGAACCGGTCTCTCGTGCGTGGACGAGTAAGGTTGGTCCGGACCGCTTCAATCTCACATACCGCAAAGATGCAAAGTGCACGCGAGAAGGTAGCAACATAAAATATCAACGCCCACAACTCCTTGTGTTCTAATCGCATCAACACCTACGATAGATCTAGGCTCTGATACCACTGATGGGGTCGCAGCATGGAAAACAAAAATTTTCTACGCGGCAAAGCGGAATAAACCCAAGGATCTAGATCTACGAGATGAAGATAGCGAAGATGAGATCCAATCTCTTACCCTCGAAGATCAACAAACGCGTTTTGTCGGTGCAGGGGTTGGCTAGTCGATCCCCGCAACTAGACTCGTCTAGTCGCGAGGAGATGTATTATCCTCAGAGATCCAATCCGGTGAAGTGCAGCAACGGGCAGCACCTCCGTGGCGTCCACACGTACAGCTCGATGAAAGACGTCGACTCCTTGATCCCGCAAGCGAGAAGACGTGGCCTTGATGATCTCAGCAGCACGACGGTAGTGCCGGTGACGATGACGATCTCCGCGAGCAGGGCTTCGCCAAGCCAAGCAAGAGGAGAGGGAGAGGACAAGGCGGCGCAGCAGCCCTAGGGCATAGGGGTGGTGCGGCTATGGTGGAGAGGTAGAGGTGCGGCAGCCCTTCGGGGAGAGGGGGTGGCGCACTAGGGCTAGATGGGAGAGAGAGAGAGAGAGGGGTGCGGCTGCCTCCAAAGGTGTGTATTGCGCCCCCCCTCCCCTCCTTATATAGGTGGCGGCTAGGTCAAGGGGAGGGGGCCGGCCGGCCCCTCCTTACTTGCCCCCCAAGTTGGAGTCCAACAAGGACTCCTCCTTGGGCCCCTTTCCTAAAGGGGTGGAGAGCCCACCTCCTAGTCCAACTAGGAGTGGGACTCCCCCTCCTTGTGCCGCACCAGCCCATGTGGGCTTAGGTGGTGCGCACCACCTAGGTGGTGGCAGCACCCCTTTGCACCATGTGGGCCCCATACAAAATATGGTCCCACTTCTAGACCCTTCTAGAACACTCCGGAACCTTCCGGTACCCTTTAAATAATTTCCGGAACTTTTCCGAACCTCCGGAAACAACTTTCCATATATGAATCTTATTCTCCGGACTCCTCCGGAACTCCTCGTGACGTCCGGGATCCCATCCGAGACTCCGAATCACCATTCATTCACTTCATCATTTAATTCATCGCATAACCTATTTCATCGGAACGTTAAGTGTGTGACCCTACGGGTTCGAGAATGCATAGACATGATCATATCAATAATTAATAGCGGGACCGGGATGTCCATATTAATTCCTATACACTCAACGAAAACCTTTTCTCGATTGAACCACGATGCCGGAGATTCAATTAATCTCATATACGATTCCCTTTGTCTCACGATATTTACTTGCCCGAGATATAATCGTTGACATCCCCATGTCTAGTTTAATCTCGTTACCGGCAAGTTCTCTTTACTCATCCATAATATAGGATCCCGGTGATTACAACTTAATCACATGTCTGCAGACTCTTGATGCTATATTACCGAGAAGGCCTGGAGATATCTTCTCCGTCACATGGAGGGACAAATTCCACTCTCGATTCATATCACCCCAACAACCCACCATCGGAGATACCTGTAAGCCACCTTTATAATCACCCAGTTACGAAGTGACGTTTGATGTCCACAAAGTATTCCTCCGGTGAACGGGAGTGATATAATCTCATGGTCTAAGGAAACTATATTTGGCATATTAAAAGTGTTGACAACAAAACTTTTGTGACACGATTAATTACAACTCTTATTTGGGTCATGTCCATCACACCATTACTCCTAATGATATGACTCCGTTATCAAGTGACTATAACAAGTCCATAGTTAGGAAACACTAACTATCTCTTGATCAACGAACTAGTCCTGTAGAGGCTCACTAGGGACTCCGGGTGTTTATATTCCACACATGTATTATGTTTCCATTTAATACAATTATAGCATGGATAATAAACTATTATCATAGACGTGAATATGCTTAATAAACCATTTTATTATTGCCTCTAGGGCATATTCCCAACACATCCTTGGACTACGGGTCCATGCAGTAGCTAGATGGTAGTCTTCTCCTCTTGTGCTATCATGTTTAGATCTTGTGAGCTGCCTATCATGATCAAGATCATCTTATTGTAATGCTACATGTTGTGTTTGCTGGGATCCGATGAATAGAGAAGTACCTGTGATGTTGATTATTGATATTATCATGTCTATGTTATTTGTGATCTTGCATGCTTTCCGGTACTTGTAATTGCCTTGATCAAGTAGTTGCTTGTATCTCCAAGAGGGAGTATTTATGCTAGATAGTGGGTTCGGTCCCTGTGTGCCTTGGCTTGAGTGACAGAAACATATAAGGACGGGGGAGTGCCGTTGCTACTAGGGAGTAAACTTTATGCACAGTTCTTCATGCAATTGTCTGTTGCTTGCAACTTAATACTGGAGAGATTTTACGGTATGTTATCTCAAAGGTGGACTATTTAGGCATAGGTGTATGCTTGGAACAGCTATCTATGTATTTTGTCGTAATGCCCAAAGCATCTCATATAGACATCATCATCCTCTGTATTATGCAATGTTCATGCATTGTCATGCATTCTCTATTCTGTCAATTGCCCAGCTGTAATTTGTTACCCAGCATGTGTAGTATTTTATTTATGGAGAAGACACCACTAGTGAACTGTGGACCCCGGTCTATTCTTTTACATCTGCAATTAAATCAACTGCTCTACTGCTTTCATTTACTGCAAACAAGCTTCCTTCCACACATACATTTAATCCTTTGTATTCAGCAAGGCCGGTGAGATTGACAACCTCACTGCTTCGTTGGGGCAAAGTAGTTTGATTGTGTTCTGCAGGTTCCACTGTCTGCAACAGCTCTTTTTCTGGCGCCATTGCAGTTGTGGACAACCTTCTGAAGCATTTCTCACTCCTACTGGTTCGATAACCTTGGTTTCTAACTGAGGGAAAACTTGCTGTTGTGCTCCTCAAACCTTCCTCTTGGGGTGCCCAACGAAGCGTGATTGATTAACACCTCTCGCGCTATCAAGCTCTTTTTCTGGCGCCGTTGCCGGGGAGTTAAGAGTGCTCAGTAAGAAGCTTCTCGAAGTACCAAACTTCTCACTCCTCCGTCAACAGCTCTTTCTGGCGCCGTTGCCGGGGAGTAGAGAAGCTTCTGCAAGGGGAGTCTCTCAGTTCCAATCTCTTTACTTTGTTTTAGTCTTGCTTATTATTATTGCTTTGTCTTGTTTTGCTTTCTTATATCAAAAATACAAAAAAATTAGTGTAGAATTTATCTTGTTGCTTTCCTATATCAAAAACCCCAAAAAATTAGTTACTTGTTTAATCTTGTTCAATTCGGTTTACCTTGCTTTTCTTAAAAATGAATGCTCCTTAAGTTGAAGTTCGTTCTTTTAAACAACAAGGGGGAGAAAGTATGAAAGATGCGTGGTATAGGATTAGTGATTCTCATCATAGATGTACAAAAAAATATTCCACAATGATCCTTCTTAGGAACTTTTATGTTGGTATCACTAGTTGGTATAGGTATGTTCTTGATACTCTCATAGCCTCACAGGTGGTAATTTTCTTGGTACTCCTGCTTTGGAGGCTAGAAATATAATTGAAAGTTTAGTTGGAGTACCACCTATTAAAACTTTTGAAACTGAGGTCACTTTAGAAGATATTATGAATAGGTTGAATGCTATGGAAAAGAATTTGCCAACACCTCTTGATATTAGTGAAATGGATGAATCTATAGTAAAAATTGATAAGAGAGTCACTATCCTAGAAGCCAACAACACTAAAGATAATCAAAACCTTAGGATTGGTGATTTAGAAGAGGCAATGGAAACCATAAGTTCAACCTTTTCTTCTCTTAAGTTTAAAAGCAAGAAAGTCCCCTCTGGAAAAGAGCAAAGATTTATATATGTTCCTAAGGCACCAAAGCCAAGAACAAATGATGCAACCAAAGGTGATGCAAATGAGGTAACTTTAGAAATACCCAAGGTACCAATTATGAAAAATTCTGTTTTGGGGAATACTTTTGATGAGTTTGATGCTTCTTCTCTTGGAAATACTTGATGTTCACTTTCTGCGCCTAGCTGAAAGGCGTTAAAGAAAAGCGCTTATGGGAGACAACCCATCATTTTATTTTCAGTATCTTTTCTTTTATTTGAGTCAAGAAGTTTGTTTACTTCTGTAATAACTTCTTTGTATCTTTATTTTCTTGCAATGTTGTGCCAAGTAAGGTCTCTAGTAGAAAGTTTTTGCTATATTTGGATTTCTGCACAGGAAACAGATTTCTGTCTGTCACCGTTAAATTCGTCATTTATTCCAGAAGCGACGAAATACTTTGAGATTTTGTGTGCTGAATCTTCATATATGTATTAAAATTTTTCTAGTTCAGTGATTTTCGATTTGAGCAACTCTAGTGCCTCGAAAAAATTCGTCTTTACAGACTGTTCAGATTTTGACAGATTCTGCCTTTTATTGTGCATTGCTTCTTTTGCGATGTTTATTTGGATCTTTTGATTATTTGAGCATCAGTGGCTGTAGATAATGTTATAATGCATTAAGGTGTGCTTGTGTGACAGTAGAACTTGTGAATTTTTGGTTTATGCACTAACCATCTAATGAGAATTACTTTGAGTTTGATGTGGTGGAAGTTTTCAAGTAAGCAAAAGGGACGATATGATGAGATCAAGAAGAGTGAAAAGCCTAAGCTTGGGGATGCCCCGGTGGGTCATCCCCAGCAAATTCAAGAATACTCAAGCATCTAAGCTTGGGGATGCCCAAGGCATCCCCTTCTTCATCGACAAAACTATCAGGTCATCTCTAGTGATACTATATTTTTATTCCACTACATCTTATGTATTTTGCTTGGAGGGTCTGTTTTTATTTTGAGTGTGTGTTTTAGTTTGCTTAATAAGTTGGATCCTAGCATTCTTGTGTGTGAGAGAGACACGCTCCGCTTTTTCATATGAATACTCTTGTGCTTCGCTTATATTTGTTGAGTATTCTTAGGTACTGTTTGTTTTCTAGTAAGCTCTCGCTTTTAGCATGTTATCTTGTTTAGAGCTGCTAGTTCTTTGTGTTAAGCTCTCTTGTGTTTCACTCTTATTTGTTAGAGAGTTGTTTTAGTTGCTTGGTTGATGTGTTAGATTGGAAAATGCTATGCTTGTGATAGTGGTATGAAATAGAGAAAAGCTGCATAGTCTTGTAGACCATTGTGTAGATAACTTGCTCCTCTTCAATTGTTTTGAGGTATTAAAATAACTAATGGTTAAAATATGTTGGTTAATGTTGTTAAGAGCTGATTAGTGAAGATGTGTTAGTAGAGCGTGGAGCCGTACTTTTCTGAACTAAAAACAACTTAAGTCAATAGTGCTTTAGTGTCGTGATTTCATCTTAGTTGAAAAGAAGTTTCTAATGGTATAGTTACTGCAACGGTCGGGGAAGCCAATGGGGCACTTGTGTCGCCGCCACGATCCCTCTCGGGTGTCTCTAACCATTTGTAAAACTTTGATACTGTTAGTTGTTTGCAATATACGACATGCTATGTGAGTTTTTGGTTTTTGGCACTTCCACCTCCATATTTTGCTAGCCTCTTCGGTGCTTTGCATTGCCCTTTTTCACATTGAGATTGGTGCATACTTCGCAAGTACATCCAACCCCGTGGGAGATCTTCATCTTGTTCTCCTACACATAAGCCAACTATCTTCCTCAAAACAGCCACCATATCTACCTATCACAGCATTTCCATAGCTGTTCCGAGATACATTGCCATGCAACATCCATCATTTACATTACATGACTTTATGTCATTTTTACTTCATTACCATATAGTATTGCTTGACCATTTGAGTTAGTGTGATGCGTGCTTTTCCACATGTGTTACATCTTTTCCACACTACGCTCAGTCTTGCATATCCACCATACACCATGTATTAGTCTTTGAGTTTTGAGTACACCAAAAAGTGTGATGATCATCTTGTAAAATAGAGTGTTGCCTCTACCTGTGAGCTTATTGAAAAGAGTCCAAAGTGGCCAATCAAAAGAGTCCAAAAGAGACCAATGAGAGAAAATATAAAAGAGCCATAAAGGCCTCAAAAAGCAAAAAGCAAAAAAGAGAAAAAGAAAAAAAGAATATAAAATGAGAGAGGGGGCAACACTACTATCCTTTTATTCCACACTTGTGCTAGTAGCACCTACATCATTGTAGTGAGTTTTCATGCTTCATTAGTATAACTATGTGGGGACCAAACGTTATAGAACTTGGCTTGTATATTCCAACGATGAGCCTCCTCAAGTGAGCTCTAGGTCTTCATGAGCAAGCAAGTTGGATGCACCCCCACTAGTTCCATTGGAGAGATTTCATTCATATAGCTCTATGTGCATCCGTTGCATGGCAATCACTACTCCTCATTCAGTGTCTACTACGGGACTTCCTCTTGTCTTTTGGTTACCTCTTCCACTGTTTGAGCCTTTCTTTTTGGCCTTCCAAACCCCCATTATTATTCTCTTTGCCATAACCTCATGGTGCCAAGCCTTCTTCTTGCTTGTATTAGTTGAGTGGACTACATAACAGTTGATAAGTTAAGTGGATGGATTAAGGACACTTGACTTGAGCTTGGCTATTTCTATTATTAACTGAATTTGATGCTTTGAAGATTGATTGACATTTTGCATTGGAGGCACAATTTACTATTCTTCTTGC
Source organism: Puccinellia tenuiflora (assembly GCA_012064385.1). Classification (NCBI taxonomy): domain Eukaryota; kingdom Viridiplantae; phylum Streptophyta; class Magnoliopsida; order Poales; family Poaceae; genus Puccinellia; species Puccinellia tenuiflora. The sequence goes on from QRDG01001246.1 coordinate 9,060, forward strand.
TAAACCTTATGTATGGTTCCTAGTCTCCAACACGCTGATTCATGAAAAGTTCTAGCTTCTTTTAGCTAGCATTTGTTAATCATTGTTTGCTTAATGTCAACTATAGACAATTGTTTTGGATCACCTTATTCACATCATCTGTTTTGCATTACTATGTTGATCTAGATTGTGAGTTTGCATGTCTCCTACGAAATTATTTGTTATCGTTCTACCTACTCGAGGACGAGTAGAACTAAGCTTGGGGATGCTGATACGTCTCCGACGTATCTATAATTTCTTATGATCCATGCTTGTTTTCATACCATTTGCTACATGTTTTGTTTACATCTTATAGCATTTTTATGCATTTTTGGAACTAACATATTAACAAGATGCCCCAGTGCCAGTTCCTGTTTTCTGCTGTTTTTCCGTTTCAGAAAAGTACTTAAGGAAATATTCTCAGAATTGGACGGGACAAAAACCCAGGATCTTATAATTTCGTCACGCACACGGAGTCCAAAGGGGAGCCGAAGACGCACCAGAGGGCGACCACACCCTAGGGTGGCGCGGCCCACCTGTCTGCCGCACCACCAGGTGGTGTGGCCCCCTCGGGCCTCCACCGACGCCGCCCTTTCGCCTATATAATCCTCCCGACGAGAAAACCCTAAGTACCCGATCAAAATTCCAGAAAAACATCCGTCGCCGCCGCCGTTGTCAACCCTAGTTCGGGAGGGTTCTGAAGCTCTCCCCGGCACCCTGCCGGAGAGGGGAATCATCGCCGGAGGGCTCTACACCACCATGCCCGCCTCCGGACAGATGTGTGAGTAGTTCATCCTTGGACTACGGGTCCATGCAGTAGCTAGATGGTAGTCTTCTCCTCTTGTGCTATCATGTTTAGATCTTGTGAGCTGCCTATCATGATCAAGATCATCTTATTGTAATGCTACATGTTGTGTTTGCTGGGATCCGATGAATAGAGAAGTACCTTGTGATGTTGATTATTTATATTATCATGTCTATGTTATTTGTGATCTTGCATGCTTTCCGGTACTTGTAATTGCCTTGATCAAGTAGTTGCTTGTATCTCCAAGAGGGAGTATTTATGCTAGATAGTGGGTTCGGTCCCTGTGTGCCTTGGCTTGAGTGACAGAAACATATAAGGACGGGGGAGTGCCGTTGCTACTAGGGAGTAAACTTTATGCATAGTTCTTCATGCAATTGTCTGTTGCTTGCAACTTAATACTGGAGAGATTTTACGTTATGTTATCTCAAAGGTGGACTATTTAGGCATAGGTGTATGCTTGGAACAACTATCTATGTATTTTATCGTAATGCCCAAAGCATCTCATATAGACATCATCATCCTCTATATTATGCAATGTTCATGCATTGTCATGCATTCTCTATTCTGTCAATTGCCCAGCTGTAATTTGTTACCCAGCATGTGTAGTATTTTATTTATGGAGAAGACACCACTAGTGAACTGTGGACCCCGGTCTATTCTTTTACATCTGCAATTAAATCAACTGCTCTACTGCTTTCATTTACTGCAAACAAGCTTCCTTCCACACATACATTTAATCCTTTGTATTCAGCAAGGCCGGTGAGATTGACAACCTCACTGCTTCGTTGGGGCAAAGTAGTTGATTGTGTTCTGCAGGTTCCACTGTCTCCCCTGCAACAGCTCTTTTTCTGGCGCCATTGCAGTTGTGGACAACCTTCTGAAGCATTTCTCACTCCTACTGGTTCGATAACCTTGGTTTCTAACTGAGGGAAAACTTGCTGCTGTGCTCCTCAAACCTTCCTCTTGGGGTGCCCAACGAAGCGTGATTGATTAACACCTCTCGCGCTATCAGAGCTCTTCTTTGATGATCTCTTATCTCTATCTTGTTGCAATGCCTCATCTTTGGACCAAAACACACATAGCACTATAAATGTCATACATGCTAGTGTTGATAGTCCTTGCATATCATCCAAAAATTGCTTAGATAAATCTAATGATGATATGCTTGCTTTATCTTGTTCCAATGATAAAAATGCTTGTGTTCCCTCTAACTCTTGCATGGATATTAATGTAGAGGAAACCCAATTAATTGTGAAACAAGATTTGAACTTTAGTAGTTCAAAATTAATTATTCTTCTTCATCCACCTCTCATTGCCTTATGGCTAAATCTTCTTGTAGCAATGATAATAATAATGATGATAATAATGATGAAGAAGATGATGTGGAAAAGGTTAATGCTTTGCTTCAAAATAAAGGTCTAATGATTCTTAAAGCCCTTCCTAGCAATAAAAGTGTCCAAGCTAACCTCTTTGAAATCATGAGCACCCTTATTGAGCGTGGGGAAACTATTGAGGCTTTGGAAGCAAGCCTCGAAGAAAATGGTAAGATCGAGAGAGATGATGCTATGGAAAAAGCTTCGTTAGAAGATGCTCTTGAGGAAGAGCATGAGACTCGTGCTTCTCTAGAGGAGAAACTAGAATATCGAGGAGTCTTATAATGAAATAATTGCTAAAATCATTAAAGAACGTGATCATGCTCATGCAAAATATAAAGTGTTTAAAATGGAAAATGGTAGATTAAATAATGAGCTTGACAAGTTGTCTTCCTCCATTTCTAATGCTTATGATGCCTGTGCTACTAACTCCAATTCTTGTGAAGCATCTAGTTTGAAGGAGAATGTTGAGCTAAGGGCTCAACTTGAGTTGCTAACTAGCAAGTATAGGGAGTTGGAAGAAAGTCATAAAAAGCTATCTAGCTCTAATGATGATCTTCTAGCATCCTATGCTAGTCTAAAGTTAGCTCATGAGGCTATCGCGACAAAGGTAACATCTAGTGAGCCTCATGTGGATAATAGCACAACTTCAACAAAAAATGCTATACTGCCATGTGCTAGTCCTAGTAGTTCATCCACTAAGAATGTTGCTACATCTTGTGATGAATTACTTGCTTTGCCTTGTTGTCATAACAATGAAGCCTCTACTTCCTCTAGTGCATTTGTTGTCACTAACCATGTAGAGGAAATAAAAGACCTCAAGGCCCAAGTCACTTCTTTGAAAAATGACTTGGAAAAGCGTCATGGAGGGAAGCGTGCACTTGACAACATGTTGAGTGTGCAACAATTCCCTAATGACAAGAGTGGACTTGGATTCAACTCCAACATCAAGAACAAGTCCAAGGTTGAGAAGAAGAAGGGCCAAGTTCAAGTCAAGAATCTGGCCAACATCATTTGCTTCAAGTGCAAGGTTGAAGGGCACCATGTTCGTGATTGTCCAATGAAGAAGAAGCCTCTTAGTGAGAAGCAACTAGGGAAGCGGCCTCTTGTTCAATCTCATGCTCAACCACGAGTTGAACATCGGCCACCTCCTAAGAAGACTCAAGCCAATGCTCCTCAAGTTAAGGAGCCTAGGAAGAAGAAAGAGAAGAGTCGGTGTTGCTACCTTTGCCGCGGAAAAGGTCATTTTGCTTCTTCATGCACTAACGGTACCTCATCCTCTCCTATCATAATTGATGATGCATATTCTCTTAGGAAGGATAGAGTTGGCAATGTGTTTGCCAAATTTATGGGAGCTCAAAGTGGTGTCAAGAAAAGCACCATTTGGGTTCCCAAGCCTATTTTGACTAACCTCTTAGGACCCAACTTGGTTGGGGACCAACAAGCTCAAACTTGATCAATAGGTGTTTGTGGAGGACATTGGTGACTCGGCTACCTTTGAAGAATTAAGGGATCTTCATGGTTTTATTTCATCAAGCCAAGTCTATTGGATTATCACATATCTATCTCATATCCAATGCTTCCTCCTTGCGGGAACTTGTATTTAATTCATATATACATTGAAAGTTGCTTGCTCCCTTGCATGTGTTAGTTTTGTTCCTAGCATGTGCTTGTATGTGATATGCTACTTTCCTACTTGTCTTGTTATTCAAGGTTGTGTATGATAGTTGTATATCATGTATGTGTAATTTGTGTGTTGAGCTTTGTTGAATCTTGTGTGGATTTCATTTGGCTCTTTTGAGATATTAATGGACTATCCCATTTTGGGGGAGTGATGTGCTTTGTGCACTTCACAAACCTAAAAATGTGTGTACATGAGGCACACCACCTAGTATTGATATTTCAATATTATTTAGCTACTATGTGGTATGTCATATTCATGAGAAATTCAAATTCTACATGTCCATTAATTTCTCTAGTTGGTTTTATTTGCCTCTTGTTTAAAAATAAAATTAAGTATCACATTATGGGGTAGTAATAAGCTATGTGCGTATTACAATCCCATAAAATGTGAAAATTTGAGGTTTTCCACTTAGAGTTGATATTGCAAATTATCTTTCTCCTATGTGGCATGTTTGCTCGAACAAGTTCAAATTTCCTTTTGGTTATCTTTTGGCTCTTGTTTGCATGGGTTTGCTTGGTGTGGTTTTTCTCTAATATCCATTTCCATATATTGGTTGAGAAACCATTTGTTTCATCTTATTTTAACCATGGTTTGTCCGGTTGGTTCGAATAATTGAAACTACCAACAAACCTCTTTCAAAATATGGTGTTTAATTCCTATCTCTTGCCATATGCTTATTTGTTGTGAAGTTGGTCTTGAACATCATTCCTATATACCACCGAGAAATATCTCCATATACTCATTGCCCATGACAAGTGATTCTAGTAATTGTGGTGGATTTTGTAGACCATCTTCACATTGGCTCTTGCGTTGACTTGCTTTATCTATTGCCTTCCTTGCCTTTTGAATGGATCCTATTTTTCAATTGGTAGTGTTTAGTGTTGTAAATAAAATATGGAGAGTAATGATCCCTTGTGCATGCATTTTGTATTCAAATGCAAATATCAAAGATAATGCATGAATATTGGGGGAGCATTCCTTTTTATTTAGAACACTAACCTATCTACCAATTTTTGATCCTTTCAATTGGCATTTGATTCTTTATCTTGTGTTGGTACCTTCAATTGGTATTAATTGGAATTTAATATCTCCTCCATAGATATTTGTTCCAATTGATATTTATTGTTGGAGTCTTGATACCTTTTTGCTTGATCTTACTTTTCTTGATTTCGGTCAAGCTTTATCCTTTTCTTGGTATCTTTTCTCCTAGTTGGTATTTTTTTGTTGTTTTTAATTGGTATCTTACTTTCAATTGGTGTCTTATCGATCATTTGTTGTGTTGATTTGATTCCTTTTGATATCACACTTCATGTGTTGATGTGTTTTGGAATCAATCATTTGTTGATTTGATTTTTCCTCAATCATGTGTTGATTTGGATTTTGATATAATTTGGACAACCTTTTGTGTCACACCTTGGTGTGCTCTCTTCTTGGTTGACTTGGTGTCTTTGTCCGAATTGTATCTTGTTTGGTTCTTGTAAGTCTATGTATGCATATTTACTAATATATATTTTATATGGCATGCTAGCCTTTCTTGATCCAATATATAGGGGATACTCCACCGAATACTAAATCATCTAAGATGTGCATGAAATTCAATTTCATATCTATATGCACATATTTATGTGGAGTGTTTCCTATATATTGTAGTTTATCTAACTACTATGGGACCCAATGAGTTTGGGACCCATTTTGTACTCTAATTGTGTTTTAGGTACAATGGAGATGCATTGGATGCTTGCCTCATTCATAAGGAATGTGTTCTCACCGTGTGATTGTCGGAGTCAAGCTTTGATGACAAACCAACTCTCATCATCTTCATCGTCAATGCATCTCGGTAACAAGTATCCATCTCATGCATACCTTTCTAGTTTCCAACCTTGTGTAGGTTGCCTCTTGGCATGAAATCTCTTATATGCAATTGTTGTGGTTTTGGCCTTTTCCTTAATATATCTTTATGATATGTGTGTTGAATTTGCAAAAACCTTTTCTTCAATTGATATTATTTCCTTGTGATACTTGTTGCCTAACTCAAAGCATCTCCACTATCTCCTGTTCCCTTAGTGATATGTGTGATGCATTTGATATATTTGAAGTTCATTTATATACAATGAGATAAATTTGAGCTATGTGCTATGCTTTTAAGCAACTATCTCGTTTCTATATTTATGACTTCTCCTTGGATACCTTGTTCTCTTCTTCCCGAACCATTTCGTATGTATATGTTTCTTTGCGGATGTATATCTTCATGGTTTGTCTAAACTAGAAACCTATACATATGAGAGAGGTCACCTTTTAGTTGGTATCCTATTTCTTTTTGAGCCACCTTGTGTTTCATCTATAATTCTTTGGTGGCTCCACATTTGTCTCATGAGTGCGTGTCTTATTGTTTATTGGTATCTTTACACACTCATGTATTTGTTGAAGATCTTTGACTTCATGCCTACCATGGTGAGCATGTTGAATTTTTTGGCTAAATGTTCTCACTAGCTTTTGGCATTTTCAATTGGTTTTAGTTTCCAATTGGTATCCCTAAGCTTGTGAACATATTTCTTTAAAAGATCTGTTTATCTCGGTTGGGCCTATCTTATGATGAATTTTTGAAATTTGGTATCTCCTTATGGCTCAACCACATCTTTGGTGCAAGTGCTATGATTTGCTTTTGCATTATGCGCTATTGCACTTGTTGCGTGTTCTAGATGATTTTGGGGGAGCAAGGATGCCATGTTTGTGCACTCCTCATTTGTGCATGAACATTGGGGAGCTTCTCCGTTTTTATTTAGAACTCTCGCTTTGGATCTTTTTGATTGCTTTTCTCCTTTGTGGAGATGTTTAGAATGAATTCATATCTTTGCAATCTTTTGATCCTCAATATAGTTTGATTTCCTCCAATTATTCGTTAAAAGGGATTGTCATCACCTTTATGGAGGAACTCATATTATATTGGCTCTCTAAATTTTTCTTCCCATTTCGGCAATCGATGCCAATGGGGGAGAAGTTTAGAGGGTTTAAGGGAATTTGGGTTTTATGCTTTTGTTGCATTTGCCTCTAATGCGCTTGCATCCTTGCTTGTTTGTCTTGCAAGGTTGCTTTATTCATTATATAAACCCTCTTAATAAGGGATTGTCATCAATTACCAAAATGGGGGAGATTGAAAGTGCATGGTTGCCCCCATGCATAGTTTTGGTAATTAATGACAATCTCTATGGACTAATGTTTGCATTGAGCTATTTTTATAGGTGTGTCCATTTGCTTTGCTTGATCTCCATTTGTTGGAATCAAAGCTAAGGGAAGAAGAATATTATATGTTGATCAAGGCTATGTGCAAGTTGATCAACACACAAGGCTAGTAATGTACCATGAGGGATCATGTGATCTCATGGTATGGTAAGCACTCGTCAATATAGCCTTGTGAACTAACCCATGATCTATGTGCTTTGTATCTCTATGTTGGGTTAGGTGTCTTGTCATGAGCTTGCATCAAAAGGAAGATCTCGTGTAGCTCATGAAGGACGGTGTCAAGTGGTGTGGTGCAAGTTCAAGATGATCAACAAGAAGATGTCATATGCTTGGAGCTTGCCATCCATTTGAAGATAAAGGATTGCCTATGTGATGCTTCTCCCATCTTGGTGTATGGGGGAGCAACATATGAATCTTCACCGAAGCGCGATCGAGGAAGGTGGTGCGTCTTGAGGAGTTGAAGATCGTCTCCATCGACCTCAAGTGGATTAAAAGCGCAAGGCAAAGGTATGTTCTTGATAGGGTTTCTATTTTACCGATCTCATGATGTTTAGTGAGAGACCGGGTTATAGGATAGATAACCGTACTATCAAGAGGGGTTCTCGACCGAATATCGTGATCGTATCGTCGTAGAGAGCTCAAACCTTTGCATCCATGCAATCATCTTTATTGATTCTTATTTGTCTCTTATCGTGGTGTGGTCTTGGTGCTTGTCGTGCTTGTCATGACAAGGCTAAGTTCACCGAAAACGATTTTCATTTGCGTCTTCTATTGCGGTTTCGGTATTAGAGATTTTGCCGGTTCATCCGTGCGGAAGATTTATCTCTTCCATTTCGTTGCAAAATCTCCACTACTTGTTTGCCATTTTCAAAGGTTGCATTTGTCGTCCTCTTTCCAACAAAAGTGGTTTCATCTCTTTTGGACTTCATTTGCAAAAGATATGTCATTTGCGGTTTGCGAAATAGATGTTGACCTTTCCCCTTTTGGTCTTTACAATATTTTGTTGGACTATGATGTTTCTCTGCATAATCTTGTTGTGCTCGTTGTGACATTTCCATCGAGTCCAAGATTATCGAAAACGGAGTTCATTTGCAAAAGTTATGGGGTTCTGATTTCACTGTTTGGATCTACCCCGGAGATGGTCCGGAGTCTCCGGTCACACCGGAGTCTCCGCCCCAAAGGACCCGGAGTCTCCGGCCCCTGTGTTTCGCTGCCAAATGTGTTGCTGTGGTGCGGTACTAGACTGGGGTCCGGAGGTACCCCGGAGATGGACCGGAGTCTCCGGCCCACCGGAGTCTCCGGCCCAAGGGACCCGGAATCTCCGGCCCCAGGTTTTCTCAGCTCGTTTGAGTCTTTGTGGTGCGGTATTGGATAGGGGTCCGGAACACCCCCGGAGAAGGTCCGGAGTCTCCGGCGAGGCCGGAGTCTCCGCCCCTCTGGACCGGAATATCCGGCCTTCCCCGATGACCCGGAGTACCCGGAGCCTGGCCGGAATGTCCGGCCCAGGCCGGAGTCTCCGGCCCACTTACACCAGAGTCTCCGGCCTGAAAAGGCTGTAACAGCTAGTTTTTGGGGGAGGCTATAAAAAGCCTCCTTCTTCCCCAAAACCAGGCTGCTCACTTTGCTCAGCTCATTTCCTCTCTCCTCCATTGTTGCAAACTTGTGAGCTTGATTCCTCTCAATCCCTCCAATGATTTTTGCCAAACTTAGGGATTCAAGAGAGGAGATCTAGATCTACACTTCCACCAATCAAAATCTCTTCTAAGTGAGAGGAACTTGTGGGATCTAGATTTTGGGGTTGCTTTGTGTTCTTCCCCTTTGTTCTTCCTCTCTTATTCCCTCCATAGCATTAGTTGCTTTGGTTGGAATTTGAGAGTGAAGGATTTGACCACTTAGTGTGTTCTTGCCTTTTGCATTTGTTGCATTGGGTTGCTCTCCCTACGGTGATACGTGAAGATCGACGTTGAGAAGCTTGTTACTCTTGGGTGCATTGTGTTCCCAAGAGCTTGTGCCTCTTGGGTGCATTGTGTACCCTAGACGGTTTGGAGGTGCCGCGAAGTCTTCGAGTTGTGAAGCTTCGGCACGAATTTGGGAGCCCCCAATTGAATTGTGGGTGTGTCCCCAAGAGAAGTTGTAAAAGGACTCCGGAATCCGCCTTGAAGGATTCCGATAGTGGAAGGTGAACCAAACCCTTGGGTGCGGTTCATCGGAGAATAGGGTGAGGCCTTTGTGGCATCTTGAGTAGGCCTCTTGTGGCGAGCTCACACCCCTCCAACGAGACGTACTCCCTTAACAAGGAGGAACTCGGGAATACATCCTCGTCTCTGCGTGCCTCGGTTATTCCTATACCCGAGCTTTACTTATGCAATTTACATTGTGATAGCCTTCGTGCTTGAAGTTCATATCTTGCTATCACCTTGTTGCTTCAATTGCTTAGCATAAGTTATTGGTGCACATAGGTGAACCTAGAATATTAGGTTGTTAGCTTGTTAATTTAAACACATAGTTTTATTCCGCAATTATCAAGCCCCTAATTAGAAAAAGTGTTAATCGCCTATTCACCCCCCTCTAGGCGACATCCAGGACATCGTTTGTTCTTTCATCGAGGAGACTGTTTCAAACCGTAAAGGGACTTCTTTATCTTGCACGCGAAATCCTCCTTACCAGGCACTATGAACCCTTCTGGTTGGTCCATGTATATCTCCTCCTCAAGTTCTCCATGCAAAAACGCAGTCTTCACATCTAACTGCTCAAGTTCAAGATCATGCATAGCAACAATACTAAATAAAGTACGAATAGAACTATGCTTGACAACTGGGGAGAACACATCATTATAATCAACTCCTGGAATCTGGCTGGAACTTTTAGGTACTAATCTTGCCTTAAATCTTGGAGGCTCATTAGGAGACAAACCTTCATTTCTTTTAAAGATCCACTTGTAGCGGACGGCCTTCTTTTGTTTAGGAAAGCGCACAACATCCCATGTGGCATTCTTCTCAAGTGATTGCATCTCCTCATGTATTGCACCAATCCACTTGTCACGGTCAACCGAAGCAATGGCTTCAGTGTATGTAGCTGGTTCAGCATCATGCTCCACCTGTTCAGCACAACTCAGAGCAAAATAAACAACATCACATTCTTCAATTCATCGGTTGCGGGGAACAATGTTTCTCCTTGGCCGATCAGCAGCAATTAGCGCTGCGCGTTCGGTTAATATGGTTAATTTGGTTCGGTTAATATGGTTATATGGTAAATACGGTTTCGATACTTCGGTTTATACGGTTTTATACGAAGATACGGTTCGGTTTCGGTAATAACCATTTAATTTTGGTTCGGTTTCGGTAATAACCAAACTAACCAAAGTTGACGCGAATTTTTGAATAACACTCAATTTTTTACGGTCATATATTTTAGTTTCACATATTTTATGACAGACTGGAAGTGTTACACGAGTGAGAAACAAAAAAAATAATGAAATTTCAGCCAAAATAAAAATTACTACTATATGGGGATTTGAACTCACGGCCTGTGTGTAGACTACACATAACTGAACGCTCAAACCAGTTGGACTGAATATATTTCATGTCCTATATGCATCACATATCCTATATAACAGGCAAATGCGAAATTGGGCTGGGCCTCATGCTTTCTTGTTCTCTAACTATTCGGTTTATTTCGGTTAAACAGAATTACTTCGGTTTTAAACCGAATTAACCGGGAGCATTTCGGTTAGGTATTTCACTAACCGTAACCTAACCACTAACCATAAAAATTGGATCTTCGGTTGCGGTTAGGGTTTTTTTCGGTTCGGTTTTCGGTTTCGGTTTTGGTTATGTGCAGCCCTAGCAGCAATGGATGGTTGCTGCAAAACAGGAGGTGAGGTTTGCACAATCTCCTCATCAACAATTTCTGTTACCTCCTCATTCAAGTGCTCCACCTGCAAACGAACCTGTGGTTCGTCCTCATCAGAAGAATCTGGCACAACATCAGTCAATAAATTGTCCTGATACATAACAGATTCATTAAAGACAGCACTCCGGCTGAAGAAAGTCTTTTTGGTTTCCGGATTCCACAACTTATATCCTTTCACTCCGGAACCATAACCAAGAAACAAGCACTTAACAGTTCTAGGCTCTAACTTTCCATTATCAACATGAGCATAGGCAGTGCAACCAAAAACTTTCAACTGTGAATAATCAGCCGGCTCACCAGACCATACCTCAATCGGAGTTTTCTTGTCAAGCGGGATGGACGGTGACCTGTTTATCAAGTAGCAGGTGGTGTTGGCAGCCTCAGCCCAAAAACGCTTGTTCATGCGAGCGTTGGACAATATGCAGCGAGCCTTGGAGATGATCGTCTTGTTCATCCGCTCCACTACACCATTCTGCTGAGGCGTGTACGGGATGGTGTGATGCCTGACAATGCCTTCCTGCGCACAATAATCATCAAAAACATGCGAACAAAATTCGCCACCATTGTCATTACGAAGCAACTTCACCTTCCTCTCAGTTTGCCTTTCAATCATAACTTTCCACTCTTTAAAAGCAGCAAAAGTATCATCTTTAGTTTTCAAGAAATAAGGCCAAACTCTTCTAGAATAATCATCAATGATAGTAAGCATATAACGAGCACCACCATAAGAGGGCTTACGTGAAGACCCCCACAAATCAGCATGTATATAATCTATTGTACCTTTAGTGGTATGAACGGAAGCATTGAACTTAACTCTCTTATGCTTTACCAAACACGCAGTGTTCACAGAATGACAACTTACTCATATTGTCACGCCCCGAGACCGGGCCTGGGAGAATGACAGCCGCCGCGCGCCTATAGACCCGAAGCCTATACACGCGCAAGGCTAGAAAAGCAGGTTAAACCAGCATAGTGGATCTCAAACAGCTCATTTACTCATTTTACAAGATTATTACATTTACATGAATAAATAAGTTATCTAGACGTTCCCATCCCGCTGGTCCAGCCTACTCCTCGATTGACGTCGTCTTCCGTTGCGCACTCTGATAACATAAAAAAAACATAGGGAGGCAAGGGTGAGTACGATAAATCATACTCAGCAAGTAAATACCTTACTATGCAACAGAAGAACAAAGCAGAATTAAATACAGTAATACGGATTAACTGTATTTAAAGAATTAAGCAAGATATCCACGGAAGCGATAAATAAAATATCAGGGAAGCTTGATTTAAAGGAATAAATCATTCATCGGGAAAGATAGAGCTAAGGATGGTGAACGACCTTGTATCGGCATCACACATGACAGCAAGGTTCCCTACCCGGGACTCACAGGGGTGAATATTCACACTTTTACACTCTTAAGAGGGGTACTATAACATCGACAGTCTCGACCAGAACCACACAGGTTCTAGAAGAGCAGAGCTCTTGCACCCGCTAAGACACCGGACACCTTGACCTACTCATGTCGGTCGCTCCTACGGATCCATCACCGACACTTTCCCGAACAAGGGCCATCCCTATCGGAGAGCTCCGACAGTCCCATCTGAACTGTGACCGGTACAATACGTTTGCCGTCGTGACACCAATACGAAAGATAGGACAAAGAGAGACATGTATATCAATGAGATAATTGCTGAAATGCTCAGCCAATAAGGTGTGCTCGTGTCTCCACGGAAGCCTCTCGCAGATCATGCAGATTCAATCACGATTGAGAGAGTACCGTGTCTCTCCAATACCACAATGATCAATAAGGATATCAACAAGAGTGCAGTGCACGTAGCAATACATGCACCTCAACGAAAGGAACAACAAGATATAAATTAGGAGTAGCAAGACAATTGTCTGTCGTAGCTATCAGCACACTCCATTTACTAGCTCGGACCGTGTATCGGCATCACACATGACAGCAAGGTTCCCTACCCGGGACTCACAGGGGTAAATATTCACACTTCTACACTCTTAAGAGGGGTACTCCGACATCGACAGCCTCGACCAGAACCACGCAGGTTCTAGAAGAGCAGAGCTCTTTCGCCCGCTAAGACACCGGACACCTTGACCTACTCATGTCGGTCGCTCCTACGGATCCATCACCGACACTTTCCCGAACAAGGGCCATCCCTATCGGAGAGCTCCGACAGTCCCATCTGAACTGTGACCGGTACAATACGTTTGCCGTCGTGACACCAATACGGAAGATAGGACAAAGAGAGACATGTATATCAATGAGATAATTGCTGAAATGCTCAGCCAGTAAGGTGTGCTCGTGTCTCCACGGAAGCCTCTCGCAGATCATGCAGATTCAATCACGATTGAGAGAGTACCGTGTCTCTCCAATACCACAATGATCAATAAGGATATCAACAAGAGTGCAGTGCACGTAGCAATACATGCACCTCAACGAAAGGAACAACAAGATATAAATTAGGAGTAGCAAGCCCACTACTAACAAGGATCAAAGGATTTAGTAGAGTAGCCACTTGCCTCAATTATCTGTCGTAGCTATCAGCACACTCCATTTACTAGCTCCGAACGGTATATGCATACGAACTCATACGCTGATACGCCGATACCGTAGATGAAGAATACCACTCTCCGCCTATTTAAGTGATAACAGATCGCCTACTTTGATATGATGGTTCAGCAGCATCTTCTGCTATGTCCATCTCCTCCAACACAGGGACGCATGGCCTTCGCCGGCCATTCTCTCACTCCTCGCTTCTCTCGGTTTGTTTGACTCTGATCGATGGTGTTATGCGCGTGGAAGTGCAGCTACTGCTGATCTTCTATTTATAAGGAGCGAGCGACGTGTGGAACACCGGCTAAATATCTAGCCGCCTGCCGCTTAAGCGCTGATAAAGAAATATCTGCCGACATCCCAGAGATAAGCAAAACGTCACCTGTTGCAGCTGGAAGCCATGCAGCTAATCGGCGTAACTGATTGGCTAACTAAGTCACACACGCAGCACCACCACAACCTGACCTCCTCTAGCAATCAGCCACGTTAGCCTCTCACGATTGCTACTAGCTAGTATTACTCATGCATGCATGTCTCCTGATTAACCAAACGATGGATCTTATACATGTAAGTAACACAGCTAATTTTGGTGCTACCACCGTATTTGCTTGGCTAAACATTTTATTACATGCATATTGGTACACCTATATAGTGTCTAATTCTTTCACCAACTAAGCACAACGAGTTATATTCTATCTGATTAACTCCTCTAATTTTTTACCAGCACATAATAACATCCCATTTAAAAACTAGAGACTAGTAAAATTAAAATAATTAAAACTTATTTTTGCTTAAATCAAATTAATTAATAACATGAAAATTCGGGTTATCACACATATTGCAGTCCTTCAGAAGTTCTCTCTTGGCCAATTCTGCCATACCAAGTTCACTCATGTGTCCAAGTCTCTTATGCTAAAGGTTAGTTGTACTTGGATCATCATTAGTAATAACAGCAGCAGTACGAGACAAAGTGCTACCTCTAAGAATATATAACTTGGCAGAATTCATATCACCTATCATAACAATAAGAGAACATTTTGATACCTTCAGGCGTTTATCCCCTCCGGCATACTTGTACCCGTCACAGTCAAGGGTACTCAACGAGATCAAATTTCTCGCCATGGATGGTATGTGTTTCACTCCCGTCAGTGTGTGTGTCATCCCATCATGGGTCTTGATCTGAACAGATCCAACGCCAACAATGTGACATTTGTTGTCGTTCCCCACACGCACAAAATCTCCAGTCTGCACAATCTCATAAGAGCTGAACCAATCTTTGTTACAGCAAATATAAAATGAACAAGCAGTATCAAGAATCCACTCATCATCACGGGTAACACATGCAGCAAAAACAGCTAAGCATTCACCATCAGAACTATTATCACCGGCAACAACAGCAACCTTACCATTACCATTACCGTCAGATTTATTCTTCGGTTGGTAAGTACCGTTCCTTTTCTCCTTGTTCTGCACCTTCTAGCAATTATCAATGGTGATTGGTTTTCTTACAGTGGTGATTGGTTTTCTTACAGTACCTGCAGAACTTGTCTCGTCCTTTGGACTTTGAACAGCCTCAGCTCTTATCTTTGTTGTTGTTGTTGTTGTTGTTGTTATCGTTGTTGTCGCTGCTCAGGCCTGCCTCAAACCTGCAATGCATCGCCTTTGGAGGACGATGCGTCAAACTGCACCATAACTTTCATCTTTTCCCTGGTCTGCAGGGCCTCACAAACTTCCGCGAGGGTTAGATCATCGCGGCTTAATAGTATGGTATCTTGCAGGTTTGTAAAAGAGCTAGGCAGCGAACATAACAACAGAAGAGCTAAATCTTCATCCTCATAGTTTACCTCCATCGACACTAGGTCGGAAACAATCTCCTTAAAGATCGACAAGTGGTTCAACACAGAACCACCTTCTTGCATCTTGTGCGAGAACAACTTAATCTTCACGTGCATCTTGCTGGCTAGATCCTTGGACATGCAGATCGATTCCAGCTTGAGCCACAACACTGCGCCCGGATTTCTCCTGCAGCACCTCTTGCAAGATATCATTAGATAGATGAAGTTGAATTAATGACAAAGCCTTACGGTCTTTCCGCTTCTCCTCAGGAGACCAATCCTTCGCGTCCTTTTTCCCGAACGCATCCAGCGCCTCATCAAGATCTGAAGCTTGTGATAGAATCGCACGCATCTTGACTTGCCACAGAGAAAACCTCGTCTTGTAGTCCAGCAACGATAGATCAAACTTCATCGATGCCATCGCAAAACCCTAATCTGAAACAGGGCTCTGATACCACTTGTTACACGCAATAGCAAAACAACGACGAATTTAAGCAAGATCAAACCAACGGGGACACGAGATTTTAACGTGAAAAACCCTTCCAACAAGGAAGAGGAAAAACCACGGGCGCCAGCCAGAAATACTTCACTATTTCGGGTGAGGTTACAAACGCGCCGGAATTTACAATATGTGGCTTATCCCGTGCGGTGGGTTACAAGAGGTACTTATAGGCGGTCCTGACCTAACTAGGTCGGCAAGGGTGAATCCAACTCCAACTCGGTAACAACTCGTACCGTACCTTGGCCCAAGCCTACCGTAACTCGTACCGTACCTCAACTCCAAGGGTGAATCCAACTCCGCTTCGCTTCGGCCCAAGCCTACCGACGACGGGCGTCGCTTCGCTCCGTCGTTAGCCTTCTCACTTATCGAATTTGGATCACCACAAAATAACACAGATGACGGTCCATTCTATCATCGTATGAACGATCATCTCTCACTATCTAATGTATTCGATGACAAATGCACCGGGTGCAAAGTTGTATTTCCAAAAACAAACAGAAACTTATTTGTTTTTCTAGAATTTCCATGTCATTTGTGTTGAATTGGCTCCCCTTTTTCCTTTACCCTTTTCCTATTTTCCATAAAATATTGTTTTCGTTTTTTTCTCTTGGTTTTCCTTTCAGCGGACTTTACCTCTTTTCCCTATTTTCCGTAAAATATTTTTTCGTTTCTTTTACCAGTGCTTTTTTCAGTGGAAGCGGACGGTTAAAAATTCTAGGTTTTCAACCCTACTAGCAGGTATGCGACAAAGGAGATCTCTGTGACGGGATATCATTGCCTAAAATTTAAAATTAACCTCTATTCTGAATTATACGAAGTATACACTAAAATATATACATGCAATTCAGAAGAAAAAAGATAAAATATCTTATATTTTGTAACGGAGGGAGTAGCTCCGAATACAAAAAAAAAATCATCTCAAATGTTACAAAGTCCTTGGTTTATAGAGCAGTACAGTACCTACAGTTAACATGAAATACGGACTCATTCTGAATTGGACTCTGCTTAAGTAATCAGCTGCTACTAGGTAATACCGATCCCAACTCCAAAATCTGATTCATTCTACTCGGGCCATGTTATACAGAGTCTGCATCAAAAATATTATCGCCGTCCGCTCCTGAATAGATAGATGTGTTGCACAACAATGTCTAATTCCCACACAAAAAACACTAAAACATGACTAAGAAAATAAAATCGCATCCCCCCTTCTTTACGAAGGTGTATCTAACTCTAGCCGACAGTACAATAACATTGAAAGGGAGAGGTACAAAGTGTTGTGTACATGTGAGGTAGAAAGGTGGAATAACATGTAAGCTGACAAAATTGCAAAAATTACCCACATGTGGCTCTCCTCAATGGGCAAAGTACCCATGAAAACATATCTCTCGAACAACCCATGTGAAGAAAACTAAATGGCGAGGTAAGGTCTGTGCTCTAGAAAACACCTGACCAGCAGTAGCTGCTTAAGCATTTCAAATTTCAATGGATGGCAGGAGCCCACCGAGGGGTGAAATCTCCGTGATTGCAATAGGCTAGCCAGAACTAACTATAACTACCAGTCACAGTTATTGCTATCTAAGTAGTTCATCAAACTTCGATATCCGGCTCAGATAACCTACAAGAAAACAATGGAAAGCTAAGTAGGTCAGTAAGAGAACATAATGCCAACAAATCATACAACATTTGCAGCATCATGAAACGTAAATTGCAAAATATCAGATAATTACATGTCAAAAGAATCTGCCAAGGGGTTTCTGGGAATTCATGATAAGACAGAAAAGGTAATGCATCCCGGAATACAGAAATGGACATCTAGTTTGCATTAAAAAAAAAGATCTTTCTTAAATGCCATCAGCAATCCTCACAGTCACAGGCTTCTGAGAATTCAAAATGTACATCGGCCCTGTCAGTGTTAACACGCTTCTCCTGGTTAAACGCGATGAAGCAATGGATACGAAAGGTTAAACACATGCAATCATGTTTTAGCCTAACTTCGCCGTGTTTTTTAATCCTCTCGAAATTCACAACTAGGGTGATTCAAGAAAGTGTTTTTTCAGCTTTTATTTACATGTTTGTGCATCCTGCTATTGGTTTAAAGTGCGATCAAATTCATGTCCACAGCTCTCACTTTCTCTGTTTGTCAATACAGAAATACCACGACCACAGTGCAACGAACATACAGCTTTAAGTGAATATAAACATAGGATTGGCAAAACTGAACCCGGATGAAAATCTGTAGGGTTGAAGACAACACCGTTTTTATGTAAACAGTTGCCATAAGAACACAAAAATGAAGCAATGTATTAAGTTTGTTTGTTACAAGAAGGTAGTCCTTTCATTTTTGTACAAAATGTAACAGCTTCAGGAAGTTTGAACTTGAAAGATGTATCCATATCCGATAAATAATACGCAGCGGACAAACTCAGACCCGTGAGTGTGGAATGAATAAACAACTAAGGAAATATAAGTTCCTGTGGATACTTTGTGGACACAGCTGAGCATGAGGTCAGGGAATTAACCCTAAGTGAGGCCACTGTCCCATGCCCGTGGATACTTTGTGGACACATCCCAGGTGCAGCACAGCCCAACATGAGATCTGGGACTTAACCCTAGGTGAGGCCTCCCTCCCTATCCCTCCCGTGCATGCAGGGACAGAGAGACTCGACCGTGCCCCTCCCTGTTGCAAAGGCTAAAGAAGATGTACATATATCAAAGTCAAAACATCCACCACTGGACACGCCCATGTTTGGGTGAGAAGGGCACCTAATAATCTATTGGGGAGGGCGCGGGCAAATGATTTGTACAATCAATTAGATGATTTAATCGCATGCTCTTTTATGATCTAAAGTATTTATCATTTCAAAACAGAATTTGCAAAATCCATCTCATGTGTTTGTATCTGTGCTACATCTTGGCAGATGGCTACATCTTGGCAGATGCCGAACCCTACTTCAGTACCACCTACATCACCTTTTATGTTCAAGTACTTAACAGGTACTCCTATGAATTATCCACTTCAACGCTACCTATCAGTAGAACATACACACACAAACCAAAGCTATATAGGGCAAGAAAAGTAGAGTATGTCACATCTACTGGCACTATGGCATTCCAAGGCTGGCCGTCGCTTATAAAGCTCATTGTAAAAAGAACTACAAACACAAAAATTAGCATGAACCAGATTCAAATAATTAGGCATGAGTAGCATCTGGATGAGATGCAACACAAATAAAAAGATGAAGAAAAAAACATTCCTGTCATGCCCTTTCGAAGCAAAGGCAATCAACTGAAATTCCTGTCAGCTCATTACTAAGAATTAACAGTAGAATTCCAGAGCAAAGTAATTAAGAATGCATGCTTTGAAACTAGCAGGAAGTCCTGATGAAAGATTGACTGTGATCAGGAATCCCTATGCTACCCTACATGAAGTTCAGATATGTTTAACTAGTTATATTTAGCAAAATAATAGAATGGAAAAATGAATGGTATTCAGAAGAAAAGCACTGTAACAGATTGCCACTAAAATAGCTGCAGAATAGTAAAGCGTTTTCTGCATAAGGATACAGAAAAGGATACGGCTGAAGGTTAATAATACCCAGATGCCTGTATTATATAGTATACTGCAAGATCATGTCAAACAGCTGTGTAAAATAAGTGCCAAACACTAAAAATAACCAAAAAATAAATGCAAATGAGTAAACATACCTGACATCAAGGGTAAAATGTACTCCGTTTCTTTCAATGATTGCGATCACGCTTTCTTACATGATGTTCACGAGGATGAATCTCATCATGGTATATTTCATGCTTTTCATCAGACACAGCATAACACATGCTTGTCGGAGGATCTTCATCAGAATATCTGCTTTGGGGATCATATCTATCACTGAACTGATCTTTATTCACGGGCATTGATCTATGTCGGGTCTGATTAGTTCTAGTTCTGTCATTGCTTCTATTTCCTGACATGCCACCATATTCTCTCTCTGATGATTTTGGTGTTCGTTTGGACCATGTTGAATGGTCACTTGATTCAGAATGGTAATCTGAGACATTCTTTTTATACTTCAGACCATATTTTCTTTCATCATTGGTGCTTCTTTTATGTGAGTTGTTGTCATGCTGGTCAGAATAGCCTCGATACATTGCACTTTCAGAATCTCTGATCCCTCCTTTCTCATGCTCAGATGCATTTTGGTACTGGTGTCTACTATTTTCATATGTTATGTTCCCACATGAATTCCTTGTGTCATGTCCCCTTGATGAAACTCTTCCAAAAGAATCAGTATGTGGTGAGTTCTCACGACTAGGTAATCGAAAACCCAAAACTGCCTTATCACCAGAGCTGCTAGTGGGATAAAAGATTCCTTGGTGTCCATCTCCGTGAGAATTGGTCGTAAGCATATTTTGTGCAACCTCAGCAGGAGCTTCCGCAAGACAATCAACCCCACCTGCCTGTTTTATGTCCTCCATGTGCTCATCAATTATGTCTCTTAATATCTTCAAGAGAGAAAAAACAAAGGAGACGCATCAAACATCAGACCCATATCTTGGTGCAGACAAGTTTCACTATCTGAGCGAGGGGATACAAAATGCACAAGGGTTGCATCAACTATATGAATGAAATCAGTTTGATTACGTGTAGAAAATAAATAAAATAAAAGTCACTTAACTTAAAACATAGAAAATAGGAAAAACAAATTATTTAGACCTAATCAGATTCCAACAGGAAAAATGTGTTTTCCTTTATGTTTTTATGCAAGACAAGTGTGTTTGTGTGCTGCAGTACAGTGTGAAAGGTTGAGATGATCAGTAAGGTGCACATTGCATAGACTAGCAAATCCCTGATTGCTGCAGTGATTTCTTTGCCGCAGATGGATTGCCTATTTTCGTCTGATGGTCAGTGCTAAGAGAAAAGAGGAAAATCACCTTTTTACTCCTTCCCATTCCTGAAGAACACTAGCATTCCTGGTAACATTGATGTTGTGATTTTTCTTCCACGATTCAATGCATTGCTTTCATTTTGACATCTTTCTCAGCTTTTCTAATCCTTATTGTGTCTATATATATACTGTAAGCTACTTAATTTTTTTCCTAAAAAGTTAAAAAATTATATTCCTGATATGTTTTTCTATTGTATTTTTCTTTCTTTTATGCAACATGATAGAGCAGATTAACAGATGACAAGTCTAACGATGACAGCCAAGAGCACTGATGGCTCTGAGTATATCTTTCATTTAGACGGAAGGTCAAATAGATTATACATAATGGGAGATGGTTGGGAGAGGTATTTATCTCATTATAACATATACATTGAGTAACATTCCACCTCAAAAAGTAGCATGTATACAATCTACTCAAAGATTTGATATCTTTAACATGACGAAGACAGATAAAATTATTGCAAATTTGAAATTCACCTCTGTTGGATTTCGTTTCATTTTCTTGCCGCGGTAAGACATTCTTCTTCTCTTGTAATCTCGTTCTTCAGCTAAGAGCTCCTCCCTTGTCTTGGATCTACCAGATTCCTTTTCAAGTGACACAGAGAGGCAAGTTACTAAAAACAATGTATCATCTTGACAGAGATTAAAATCTATAGTAAATTCAACAAAGTTGGTCGGAAAAAAAAGTAAATTCAACAATAGGGACAATTTACGAAATTTGATCATTTATCAGTTTCCTCATTCCTCATTCATAATTTTTAAGGTAAGATTGTCTTTATATCACTGTGTACATACAATTTAGCAATACGTCGTGATAATCTATTGTGTTTCATGAATACTCGGCAAACAGTTGATTTAACAAAAAATAGTAAACAAGATTTTATCTATAGTAGGTTAGTACATCTTGAAAAAACACTGGAAAATGTAGAAAAATCAGAGTAATATCTGAATTCTCAATAAGTACTTTCCAGATAGTGGATGATCGTTACCTGGTTATCCGCTCGACGTGATAGAATTCCATCATACTCCAAAACAGGTCTGTAGTTTGGTCGCTTCGACCGCTCATCATGGCCTCGTTGCAGTACTTGTGAATATTCAAGTAAGCTGTTTGAGAATCAAATATATTGTTCACAGGTTGGAAATTTTACTGAACCAAATAAAACTAATACAAATCACAGTCTACGTGCAACGAAGTACTTTAGCTATATCAATAATCTGATGTACTTATATAGGTGTATCAAGATAGAAAAGTACTTCTGTTGAATTTCTACTTCAAAAATATTGCTTCAACGTCAGACTTTGCTTTTTACTGAACAAAGTAATCTTTATTTCATTCAGATCTGCATGACCATATTCATTTGATATTTCTAGTATCGTGCAATAAGCAATGTTGGATTGAGTGTAACACTCAGTTTCAAGAAAGCATACAGCTGATGTTTCGACGGGCGTGGTGCCTGCAGAGCCCTAATCTTCTCCTCCAGGGACAACCTCTCATGTAAGGCCACAATGGCAGCCGCAACTTGGGAAACAAAAATATTGTCTGCCCTAGTATTCCTCAACTCACTTCCTTCTTCACCGGAACTTCCACCAACACCAACAGCCAAACAAGACCCCAGTCGCAGAATTGCCTCCTTAACCACTGCAATCCCGAGGAACCTGCCATTGCCCTTCCCATACAGAACCTCGAGCTGCGCCCCCAACCACGAGACACCATCAGCGAGCCTGGGGCAGTCGAACCTGGCAGCCCCCGGATCAACAAGAAACTCCCCTCTCTGCCCCTTTAGAGCGTGTCCCAGCGAGCACTCCGCCTCCGTGGCCGCGGCGTTCAGACACAGCCTGACCAGCACAAACATATGGTTCCGAGTGACCGCATCAATCACGACACCGTACCTCGGCGAGCTCGCGAGCAACCACCGCCGCAGGTCGGTCTCCCAGTGCAGGGTGCCGAGGCGCAGTGCCTTCACCACGCGGGCCGCGGCATAGGAGTAGGCCCTCGGGAGATGGTGGCTGCCCCAGGAGTCCACCTCCCGGCGCAGGAGGCAGAGCTCGGATGGGAGGATGCGGGGAGGGGAGGATAGGGTTTGGGCGGTATTGGAGGAGGAGGAGAAGTCCGCACACTCGGCGGCGAGGAAGGCGGGGAGGGACGAGGAGGCAGGGGGTGGGTTGGTGGTGCGGACGACGGCCGGGCAGTCGTAGTAGGGCGCGGGCGTGGCCGGGAGAGGGAGGGGGATTTCGGAGGTCGGAGAAGAGGGGAGGGATGGGAGCAGGGTGGTGGGCGGAGATGTGGTGCTGGTGGAGGAGGTGGTGGTGCTGGTGGTGGAGGGGAGGAGAGGGGAGGGGAGAGAGGATAGAGCGGAGGAGGCGGCGGAGAGGAGGGACCGGAGGTGGGCGAGAACGGACGGCAGGGAGGGTGGTGGAGGCGGCGGCTCCATGGTGAGGCGGAGATCGGAGGAGGAAGGGGGTTTGAGGGGCGCGGTGCGGCGGCCGCTGGCGGCGGAGACGGAATCTGATGCGCTTTTTTTTTACCGGAATATTGCTCCTGCGGCAGCCCGGCTCAAGTGTGCACGGCCGCACGGGTTGAGATTTTCGTTGGAAATTTACACACTCCATTTGCTTGTGCTCGGATGGAGATTTACATCGAAAATCAAAATTAGCTTTGTTTGTTTACAAACCAACTCGTTGCATTTACAGCATATTTTATGATCAGATTGTGGTTGTTGAACTGTGTTTTGTTATACAGAAATTCGTTTTGCAACATGGAAGCATATGCTTGTGCCACTCGCAAAAAATATTTTAGAATTCCAAAAATTCCGAACAAAAATTTGGTGTGAACATCTCGACATTCTATATACATGCGTCAAGTTACACGTAAAACAAACATTTTTTGTGGGTTGCGTAGAAAAGACAAAAAAAAAGCCTCGTTAAAAGACTTGTTGCACCAAATTTTATCTTTTTTTACACGACACAAAAAATGTTGGCTTTCCGTGCAACAACTTTGTGAGCCCATAGAATGTCGAGATTCACGTGCTAGTTTTTTCTCCAGTTTTTTTCTAACATCTTAAATATCTTTGAAATGCACTTTAAAAACAAAAGCATATGCTCCAAGGTGCTAAAACCGCCCCGTTATTATACTTCTTTATAATTTTTATTATAAATAAAGGTTTGTCATTTACAAGTATGAGTTGTACATTTTTTAAAACTGTACTTCTTTCCTAGTGGAAGTATGTTATACAGTTATAGCGCCCTACTGTTTATTGTTAGATCATTCGCATGTTTTATATCTCTATGTTGTGTAACATTGTAACCATAGTAATAAATCAGTTCATATTAAAAAATGTGAACGATGGAGGCTGGGATTAGTCACTGTCTTGCAAATTTTGCGAGGGCAGAGCGCCACACGGCTATGTGGTTAGGTTCTGGAACTGATGTGGTCCTTCAGGTTCTTGAACATGATCGTTATGTAACTCTTCCTAAGTAATAAGGTTCATGTTTTACCGGCAGAAAAATCAATTCATATAAGCATGCACTAGTTTATTCATATAGTAACCATGTTTAGACATAGGGTATATTGCAGAAACTAAGAGTTCTTAGAATAATTAATCAAGTGTATTAAAAAAATAGATTTGTCTAATAAGTGGTATATTGTAAGGTGCACGTACATGCTCAAATGGGTATATAATAGGCTTCCTTTAGTGAATAGTGGTATATTCATTTTATTTTGTTATTTTTATGACAAATATTTTGCTAATTTTCGTCATGGTTGTAGAAACCTAGCTTTATCAAAAATGTATGCTAATATAGACTCTGATCTAACCTTTTCCACACCTACGTGGACCCTTTTCTCAAGCTTGCTGCCTACGGGCGTATAATGTCAAAAAAAAAAACTTGCTGCCACAGCATTGAGGTGGAGTAGTTAGCATGTTTCATTCCTCTTGGGGGCTTCTTTGCTTGTGTTGAAAACCTCCCCAAGAGTGCTTAAATATAGCTCAATGGATTGGTGGTTTTCAGCTTGTCGGCTACAACTAGGAATGTGCTCTCCACCCATAGACAATAGTTGCTTTCCTCGGCATAATGGTACTTCGTCGTCCATGGAAACTCTTTTAGGCCTTACTAACGCAGCCCCTGGTGAGAGCATTCTACCTATATTACCATGCATTTGTCGTCTTCGGCAGAGGTGCCTCTAAACATTATTGTTTCATCATCATGAAGTATCTCCCTTCTTACGTTTCTTCAAGGTCTATCGCAAAGCTCACCGATCTTGCTTGTCTGCAACATAGGCATTGGGGTTGAAGGCCTAAAGAAGATATGTCTTTTAAAACTGTTGCAGTGATGGATGTTTTATTATTGCAGATGTATTTGTGGTCGTTGTTGAAATCGGCTTCCTAACGCAACCCCTTGTTCACCTCATTCCCATGCAACGCAGCTCCCTCTCTTTCAGGGTGTTGACGGGTGGCAACCAGACAGCCAAGCTCAAGGCGCTCTCCTTGCTTGGTTAAACGATAATGGAAGCCGAAGGCCTTCGAGATCTCTAAAATCGTGCTCTTGTTGTTGTGTAAAGATGCGTTGTGTTCGTTGTAATCTCCTCTTCCTTCGGGAGATCCGTTGTCCCCCTTCTTTTTCCTTTTGAGTCATTTGTACTCGAGGTCTACTATGATAAAAGAGCTGAATACGTGGTATAGTTCTCAGGTTTAACTATAGTAGTGAATAGTGAAACTTCTATCTCCAATGGGGTGGGTTGGGACTTTGGTTCCCGAGTATGGTTCAAAATGCTTTAAAATTCACTTCAATCTGACTTTTTATACCGTAGAATAGGTGACATTTCTTAGCTAGCAAAACTGCTTTTATATCGGAGATGAGGTGACATTTCTTAGCTAGCAAAACTTTGAATATAGCACTTAAACATTAACTACAGAACCATCACAATGGTTCAAAGACAAAACGTCGACAAAAATGCACAGAATTTGGATACATAAACTACACTGAAGAACATTGGTCGAATGACATAACACACTGGCAGAAAATAGACAACTGTAGGCGCATGGAAAATAATTAAGGTTACCAAAGCAGGCAAAACATTCTCACTTGTTCCAAGCTAGAGTCGATTCATTTCAGAAAATAGTACTCAGTACGTCTGCAGACATAACATGGACGCAACAACTAACAAAATCCAGCGAATGAAATATGTAGGTGGCCACAAAGCACACACGAAATTGGATCTAAGCTGCGGCACCCTTGCCCTTCTTCTTCTGGAGCTTCCTCATGTAGAACTCCAGCTCCTTGCCCTCCAGGATGTACCTATAATTTGGAGACATATAGGTAAGCAACTCACACAATTTTACTCTTTCATGATTCTTATTTACAGAGGGTAAACAACATTTGAAGGGTTCGGTGTTGCTTACCCATCAGCTCTGCCACACTGCCCAGGGCGGGACGAGATGCAAGCCAGCAGCCTTCCACTGCTGAACTGCTCTTCAATGTGGGAGTCCAGAGTACGGCCCTGTTGGCGCTTCTCCAGCTTCCGCTGGACATTGTTGCTCTTCTTGGTTTCCTCTGCAACAACTGCAGGAGCCTCACCCTCTTGTCCCTGCGCATATTAACATCAGACAAACAAGATGTCATTAACAGTGATAAAATCATGAAAACAAAGAAAAAAAAGGTACTTAAAACAACTTTGTTCGCTGGACAAAATTAAGCATACCTAGGCATTACCAGCTAACATAAACCAATCTGTAATTTAAAACAAACTAAGCATTTTTAAGATAGAAGAAACAATTTAATGAACCTCCACATTCATTATATGAAATCCACTATGCAAAGAGGGTTGATAAAAAAGTTATCTACAGGGAAATACGAGAATAGAAGAACGATATTGCAAACAGAATCACGAAGAGGCTATGTATCAAGTTATTAAACTTCAGGTACATAATAACAAACAGGGTAACAACGAATAGTACCTCAGCAGTATCCTTCTTGGCAGCAGCAGCAGGGGTCTTCTTCTTCCGGCCAATATCCACTCCGTAATGAGTTAGATACCAGCCCTTGAAGGGAGCAGCATCAACTTGGACAATGGCATTCTTCACGAGGGTCTGAGTCCTCACAAGCTCATTGTTTGATGCATTGTAAACCACATCCAAGAGACGGGTCTTGCGGGTCACAGCCTCACTCCCCCATGAGAAGTTACCAGTATCCAGACGGAGAGCCCTCCACTTGACATTACCTCCACGAACACGGACCCTCCTCACTGTCTTGTTGCTTGACAGCTTGGTGTTGGCTGGCTGGCGGCCGAGCTCATACCTAAGATTATATTAGAAATAACTAAGTAAGATTCTTGCAGGCTACAATCATCCTAAACTAGCATTCTAAGAATGAGATAATCAAGCATTTGTAACAATAATTAAACACCAAAGTTGCTGGACAAATTGTAATGTGCAATCCTAAATTCAGACACCATGTTTGAACAAACAGCAGAGAATACTACACAGAGAGCAGAGAGCAAGTGTTTAGGACATTCCTATCAGTTAAGAGAACATAGTTGATCAGTTACAAATGTTGCTCTCCATAATTTCCATGCCTAAACAGTTGAGATTTTCAATAATACTACATTACAAGATAGGAAACCTTAGTTACATGGAAATTGACCAAACTGGCAATGAAGTAATTCTCGAAATAAACACAGCACAACGTGAGCTTACATGAGGCCGTAAGCATCTACCGTGTTATAGATTCATTCGCGAACAGTAAAACCACACTGCTAGACTAATTATCCAAGTTACCATAAAGATATCAGAGAAAACGTCACATAAGTGGTTAGGTCCAGAGATCCATGGTAGAAAATACATTTCAATCACGGCTAATCTAAGTAAACAACAATATAATCCACGTACAGCCTCCACAAATCTACACGAATCGTAAGGGAAAGGGAGAGAGAATCGCAATTACTTTCGCTTCTTCCTCCACGCCTTCATCTTCCCACCGGTGGCCCGGCGCTTGTGCATGGAGTCGCGAGAGATACCTGCACAGATGCAACCGCGGGGATTAGCATCGTCCAAACCAAGCAGCCTTCGGTGCAACGACGAGCAAGATCATAGCAGGAACGGAGAGCGACGGGGAGGAGGAGAGGTGAACGCCGGTTGCTTACCCATGGTGGCGTCGGTGGCGTCGCTCCGCCTCTGCTTCGCCTTCTACGCCCGCCGCCGCAGCTCTGGTTAGGTCTCGCAGGAGGAAAGGGGCAAACCCTAGGGTCGTGATTAAATAGCATGGCAGGCGGGCTTTAGGGTTTACTTGCAAGGGGGCCTCGGGTGATCCGACGGTGCAAGATGGGGCTATCACCATTCGTTGAAGGACGCGGCCTAGTGGCCCACGTGACTAGAACAGGCCCAAATAAGTAAGTTGGGCCATAGCCAATCTGGTCCGAAAATTGGATCCCAAGAGATTTAATCTGAAGCCCATATGTACTACTTCCGACAGTTCACCCGCTATGGTCTCAGCCTTCATTGATTGTATAGCGCGTTATAGCGGGGAAATGCAAAGATAAATATGGGCCATTTGCATCTGATTTGGAAATACATTTTCGCAACGTTCAAAAATTCTTGAAAAATAAAGCATGCATACATGTTATAGTTTCTAAGTGTGCGCCGAAAGTCTCGCGGAGAAACGACTTACTTGACTTGTGTGAAAAAAGATAAAAATATGTCATATGTATTTCTTATGTATGTCACACAAATTTCTCTTTTTTTGGGAAGGAAAACTAAAAAGTAAACTTTTCACGAAACTTTATGTCGCGCACATGTTTATGCGAGGCATATGCATGTACTTTTTTCCAGAATTTTTTGACATTTAAAAAAATATTATAAATGTTTTTTTCAAAAGTGGGTGCAAATGCTCCATGTTCTCTTTATTCACTCTCACTATAGCGTCGCTAATAGCTAATAGCACGATATAGCGTTTTGAGAGTTGTCTCGCTAAATAAATCAGTGTACAGCATATTCCAAATCCACGACAAAATTCAAAAGCAAATCGACACAAGCAAGTTCATAACAAATAAAGGTTCACATAAACACATGAAACATCAATATTCATGCTTCATCAACTTTCTCTTCGACATCTCCATCTTACGCTTCATCTTCGTTGGAACCCCGGTGCTTACACTAGTGTATGAACAGTGGGATGTTTCAAATCCATCCATACAAGGCATGGGAGGTACCGTGGAAGCCATGCCACTCATGCAGCCCATGCCTCCAATACCACCCGTGCCTCCAATGCCTCCAATACTCAATACTATTCATCTATGTGAAAACAAGAAAAAATGAATGGTAGCGGTCGGCGAGCGTCGGAGCATGTGTCCATTTCCTAGATTTCGCCGGCGGCGGCACGAGACGGGAGGCAAGCGGGCACGGGCGGATGTTTCAGCGCGACAGTTGGTGTCTCGTGCGCGAGTTCCAGGTTTCCAGCACGCTGGAGCCGGCGCACAAAATATGCACGCGTTGCCACAATATGCCGTGCGCTCGAAAAATTTAACGCGCACCCTAGTTTAGCGCGTCTGCTGCAGCGTTGGAACCAGCGTCCCGCGCGCTAAATTGACGGTTTTTAGCTCACGGCATAGTTATAGCTCGTATGTTGGACTTGCTCTTATAGCGCGTTTTTTCCCCTTGATTCTACCATACCACTAGAACCTCGAATGTTGCACGCCTTCAAGCTAATTTGCTCCCAATGGATGCTGATGCTATCAAACAAATACCGATTAGTCATCTGAGGCAGCCAGCTTTTTGGGCAGACACTATGACAACTCATCCCAGATATTTTTCTGTCATATCGGTATACAAGATGATCATCGAAACTAAGCGGCCGTGAGGATTTATTGGAGGGGAGATTTTAACCCTACAACTCATCCCAGGATGCAATGGGGTGGACGAAGCTCTAGAAGGTGCGGGTGCGTTCAAAGTTGTGTATTTTTTGCGTGGTGCCTAGCTCAAACTTCATTGCCAATAGAAGAATTTTGCACACATCGAAATATGGCAACCAGCGTCGGTATGTCTGATTTGCAATCGGGCCCATGGTAAAAAGCCTATGGTCTTAGGCCTATGCCACTGGAGGTTTCTTAGCATGGTTTCATAGGCATTTTGCTTATATGGCATACTAGTTAATGAAGAAAGAGATTGAGCTTGCGTAGCTTAGCTAACATACAACCTTTGCACGTGGCCATAGGCAAAAGGTGTTATTAGACCAATCATATACATACATGAGCCTCAAATCATTAAATTTAGATACAATACATAACAAATAATGTATTGGACTAGTTGTCTCTTAAATATTTATTACGGCTATGATACCGTGCTAAGAACCGATGCAGTGGCACAGGCCTAACTTTGGTCGTTGGATCGGGCGACGAGACTTATGCAACGTTTTCTAAATCGAGACATGTTGAAGAACCATTTCCAAGTCTAGCTTTCTAGGTGTTGTCATTAATGATGGCTGTGACGTGTTCATGCAAGTCACTAGTTTCTATGACTGGCTGATGGGTCATGCATTTTCTATTTCTTAATAATTTGACCCTGTGTATCCTTAATATCTACAATAAGAAGAAAAATAGCGGAAATTCACTTTAGATCCCGAGCTCACGTGCTCCTGTTCAAATAAAAAATACTGAGAAAATATGAAAACATTTTAATAAAATATTTTGTTGGTGCTGAACATATACAAGTTTTATACGCAAATGTGAAATTTCGTGATGAAATAACACTTGTGCTGCTATGTGAAAAAAGTAAAATCAGTGCTCATAATGAGATTTAAAAATATCTTATCAGATCACTTGTTTTGTTATTTTTGTACAGATCAGAAAAAATATCATTTCACCACGAAATTTGACACGTATATAGAAAACCTTGTATATATATGTTCATCATAAAAAAATTCAGAATTTTATATTTTTATATCTAGACAGGAAGTTGTGAGCTCCATAGCCAAAACAGCCCTCCCCAAAATCAGTAGATAGCTAAAGTTTATATTTTCATGTGAACTATAGTAAGGATCCATTAAGAATTCAAATTTGAAAATGTGTGAACTACGTGAGAACAACATGACCTCGCTATTGTGTGCCCGAATCTAAACAAGTCGACAGACCCGCTGAATTATTCCATCATGCTGCAACTTTGAAGGCATCCATCAATCACATTCAGAATCACAGGGACATTAATTGGGTGACAGACAATTGCGCTCAACAAGCTTTCAGACACATTGAGGCTCAACCTGAGTTTAGCTCATACTACGAGATCACCGTTGCCCTGTATTCATATCTTGAAGCTATCTACTGGAGTAATCTACCTCAATTAGATTCGTTGCTTAGTACTAACTGCTAATTAAGCTATTGCTATGTGAGTTGGACGTCTTGCCGCCGAACAGCCTGTCTATCATCCCGATCACGTCTCCCGGCGTCAGCCTGGCCGCGGCGCCCTGTCGACGGTAGAACATCCTGTACGTGGGCACCACGGCCGTCCTGGCCACCGCTCTGAGCGCCTCCCCTATCTCCTCGTCCACCGCCACCCACGTCTCCTGCATCGCCACCGCCTCCACCACCGCCTTGTCCACCGCGCCGCCGTGGAGCACCTTGCTCCCCCACGCCGCACGCACGTACACGTCCACGTACTCGCGCACCTTGGCTCTTTGCGCCTCCGCCCACTCCTCCCCGAGGATCGCCTCAAGCTTCGTGCCGCCGCCCACCTTCTTGGCCATGTAGTGCGTGTTGTTGGCCAGGAAGAGGTACCTCAGCGCCGCCTCCCGGTAGTTCCCGGCCTTGGCGTCCAGCTTCCGCGTCAGCACGGACACGAGCCAACCGATCGGGTTCGACCAAAGGCTCAGCGTCCTCAGCGTCGACGACGACGACGACGAGGTCGACGTCATTGAGAGGTCCGACGACGACGACGAGCCGGTGGTGCCGCCGCTACCGGAGTCGACGGATGAAGACGTGTCCGTGAACTGCTCGGCCGAGTATATGTTGGCCAGCGCGTTCTCGTAGTCGGCGAGTAAGACGAGATAGTTCATGACGTAACGGGTGAGCGGGTGCACCGCGCCGCCGGGCATCGTGGCCTTGGCCGGCTCCTTCTCGATTGCCGCCTCGAAGCTGGCCACCATGCCCCGCACCGCATCGCCGACCTTGGTCACCGCGAGCGTGGCAGCGCGGACCATGACCTCGGAGTTGTCCCCGAACGTGGCGACGATGGCGGGGATGATGTTCTCGGTGAGCGCGTCGTGGACGTCGAGCATGCGGAACAGCCGCTCCGGTGCGCGCCGCGCGCGCGCAACGGCTGCCTCCGCGAACGCGAGGACGCTGGTGGCTTGGTCATCGGCGACGGCCGAGAACACGGCGTCGCCGACGGACGCGTTGTCGGCGGCGAAGACGAGGTCGCAGAGCTCCCTCTCCCCGGCGAAGACGGACGCGAACGCGGCGCGCGCGCCGGCGAGCCAGGACTGCATCCTGGCGTCGATCTGGTCCCAGGCGAGCTTGTGGATGGTGGCCAGCTGCAGGGAAGGGGAGAATCCGTGCAGCCGCTGCAGCGCGGCGGCCACGGACGCGCGGCGGCGCGCCTTGAAGACGGAGACGCACTCCTTGCCGTACCCGGCGGCCAGCATGGCCTCCGCGACCGCGCGGAGGTGGCCGCACGTGTCTGTCAGGCTCTGGTCATCATCGTGAACATCGTCGTCGTCGTCGTATTGGTTGAAGTGGAGGACGTCGGGGAGGGAGTCGAGGAGGGTGTGGAGCTCGAGCTCGAGCCTGCGCATGGCGGTGTCGAGAAGGTCCTGCGCGTGGATGAGGCCGTGGCCCCCGCCGTGGAGGTCCTTTGTGGTGAGGCCGGAGGCGTAGAAGAGCATGGCGCGGTGCAGGTTCTTGGCTGCGCGGAGGAAGCCTTCGGCCTCGTCGGGGGTGGTGGAGTCGAGGAAGAGCGAGCGGCCGGAGGAGGAGGAGTGGTCCGGGTGCCACCTGTCGAGCAGGACTGCGGCGGCGGCGACGGTGTCGTCGACGACGGTGGCCGGGAGCGTGCGGCGAGGAGCCAAGGGGCTACGGGAGCCGGCGCGGGTCATCGTTGCTTGAGACCTTGGGTTTGATGGATGTTCTCGGTGCGGTTGAGCTCTTGAGCTGTGCTTTGGTTGCTAGGCGATCGAGGCAAAGGGTGGAGTTTGTTATGGGAAGAGCCGATCGAGCTTTGTTAATTGTTAGGACGGCAGGGAACTGTGGTGCTACTTATACAGTTCTTGGGCTGGGAAGAGATTGGACTAGTCTGACATGGGTCAAACGAGACATCTGACCCAGCTTGCGTCGACATATCCCCATCAAGGACGTGCGTTTTCTTGCAGCCGTGCAATCCAACACTCTAGTCAAACGCGGAGAAACATTTTCGCCTAGGTACTCCAATCCGTGTGAAGTATTAGCTGCTTGGGTTTGACCTGCAGTCCAATCCGTGTGAAGTATTAGCTGCTTGGGTTTGACCTGCAGTCTCTCCACCCAAATACTCCGTACCTGGTATTTAGGAGAACACACGTAATAGCATAGCTTTGCGTCCAAGGTAACCGTCACTTCCGAGTATGCATGGCCATGGGCAGCCGGGCCCGATCGGCCCGATCAGGCCCGGCCCAAAATTTCCGGGTCGGCTGGGCTTTGCCACCAGGACGGGCTCGGGCCTGGAAAAACATCCAGAACAGTCGGGCTTGGGCTTGGAAAATCAGCCCGAATTATTCGACTAGGTTTTTGGAGCATCTCGACGCGACTGCTCGGTTCTATTCGACTACACATGCGCCAATTGTTCGACGTTCGACTACACATGCGCCAATTGTTCGACTACGTACTCTGAACCGCCATGGCCGATGACAATGACGTTGTGGCGGAGTCCTTCCCGGTCAGCACGTATGTGTTGCTATTCTCTCCTTTTGCATTAGTATTTGGTACATATATATGCAGATCTAGATATGTCTAATTTTGTTGTATGTGGTTAGATTTATAGTGCATGTATGATGTTGTTTTTGTTAGTTAAACTTTTCCGAAAATTGCTTAATGTCTAACAACGTCATGGAATATCGAGATTGACAAATTCACCACATGGGGGATACTATCCCTAGTGGGTTATGAGCGTCATAATTTAACACTTGAAATTTTCTTCCAGGAGGAGACTATGTCCAGTTGAAAGTATTTGCGTGACGATTTACAAGTTTGAGATGCTCCACGCCCCTGATCGGCCATGATTGGCCCTCTTGAAGTTTAATCCTGCCTCCGCCCCTGACCCAGAGCGCGTCTAGTTGAAAGCTATGCAATATCGAGATTGACAAATTCACCACATGGGGGATACTATCCCTAGTGGGTTATGAGCGTAATAAGTTAACATTTAAATTTTCTTCCACGAGGAGACTATGTCCAGTGATAACCCACGAGTGTAGGGGATCAGTTGTAGCATTTTCGATAAGTAAGAGTGTCGAACCCAATGAAGAGCTAAAGGTAGGATAAATATTCTCTCAAGTTCTTTCAACCACTGACACAACTCTACGCACACCGAAGTGTTCTATGTAGGAAATAAAACTATAGGAACAAAACGGGTATGAAGGGATAGTTTTGTAAGGTGTTAAATATCAAGAAAGTCTAAGTTAGTTGTTGCAGCAATAAATTACACTAAAGGACCATAAAATAACAGAACCATGAGTGTGGAAAAGTGGTGGAAGGCGTGGTAGAATTGTCCCTAATTAATTAGTAAAATTACTCGATTCATCGTCTTTGATGCAATTTTCTATGTGGGAGAGGCAAAGCATACACGCTCTCAACTACTTGTGATTACATGTACTATATGATTGGAACATTAGCAAACATCCACAGCTACTAACATTAATTAAGGTAAAAACCCAACCATATCATTAAGATCATAAGGTCCTCTTTATCCCATACAATGACAAAACCGGGATAGGGCTCAGGTCTCTGTCACTCTGGCAGCCCTACCCCCGGGCTTTTTCACATACTACAAACCCTATGATGTGATCCATGCACGCACATGTATATAATGGGAACCATAGGACTGTATCATATCTACATACAACTCAAATCAACCAAAAATATTCAATAATTCAACCATAGGACAAAAAGGAACTACACAAACATGACATAGATCATGGGATAATACTTTATAGCATCAAACACCATGTTTCCATAGAGGGATACGGAGGTTTGTGGGAGAGTGGACTGCTGTAGATACATGGATATGGCGGTGAAGATGACGGCCATGGAGGAAGAGGCAATGTGGGGCGGCGGCGGCAGCCGGCGGCATGACGCAGAGGGCTCCTCCTGTCTCGGCCGGCCACAAGGGGGAGCACGCCCCTAAACCCCTTCCCCCATGACTTATTGGGACTGTAGAGGAGACCCCCCCTTGTAGATGAGAGCCAAGAAGGAGGCAAATTCGTGGCTTTTGGTGGCTGCCCCCAAAATTAGATTTTCCTCTCTTTATATAGGTGGTGACACTCCTCCTCGGCCATCCGATGGATGGCCCTTGATCCAAGGGATCTTGGACACCTCTAGAAGCTTCCTAGGGACGCCTCTCTGCCCTCATGAGGCTCCAAAGTAGTGGCTTGGCCGTATTCTCCAAGTTTGGTAAGAGTTGGAGTCAATCACGTCACAAACTTTCGGATTACCGTAATCAGATATTTGGCCTTCAGTAAAACGGGTTCTTCGGGCGCACCTGACCTCCGATTGGGCTGTTCTTGGGCTGAAAATAAAGGTATGAAAATTTCCCACAACTTTGTAGAAGCCTTATTTTTATTTAACGTCGTCTTCGGTGGTCAAACTAACGATCTCTGATATCTTTACGAAGCGACAAATTTCAGAAAAGTCAGAGTCCACCTCCAACAAGGCTCCTAATGCTTTTTTGTCAATTTCCAAGTGATTACTACACATCAAAGTGTAAAACAAGAATATTGTGCATTTTGCAATTATTAATATGTTAGTCCAAATAAATCATAAACTTAATATAAAAATAAGTGTCAAGGGCATAAAAGTAGCATGAAATAATAAAAAATTATAGATAAGTTTGGCACGTTTCATCCAGTTGAAAGTATTTGCGTGACGATTTACAAGTTTGAGATGCTCCACGCATCTACTCTTTCACATGCCGCATGACTAGTTTTGGTCCGCTGCTCGATCACCGGATGGCATGCGACACCCCGCTAGCGAATATGTTACTTAGAGCAGTGGCAGAGCTAGGGGGACCAGCAGGTGTCTTCCCCGCCCCCCTTATGGCTACGGCAAGATTGTTTTAGGATTAAGACTTATTTACAAACATTTTTTGTTGGGGTTATGCCGAACAGGGGTCCTCACAGAGAAGATTAAAAGCCAACAGACCAGGGTGGCCCAAAGTGGTGGTAAGCCAAATCTGGCTTACCGGGCGGCCCAGTATGCTGAAGCACGGGAGGCCCATCCGGCTAAGGGAAGACTCTAGAAGCCGGCCCGCGTTGCAGAAGACTTAGCCCACAAGGCAAGCCCCAAGCCGGGTTAGAGTAGGACTCAGTTCTTAGTCGGTTAGGTTTCCTTCTGTAAGCCCAGGGTTTGGACGCCTTTATAAGCCGGCCCCTGGGACGCCTTAGAGCACGTACGATCTCAACCTCAATCCACTATAACTCGGCGATATTGCCTTATAGTGAATTATAGCAGCACGTAGGATCTCGCCACCGACGTGAGATCCGAAGCTGGGTAAACTCGCCTCTATGTCGCCGGATCACCCCACGTCTCCAAAACCCCTCTCTCTACCTAGCTCGATGGCACCCCTGCCGCGGCTAGAATCAACAATACCACGACAGTTGGTGCCCACCGTGGGGCAGGAGACCTCTGGGTTGCGATCTGTCCAGGAGCTGCAGGCGGAGTCGGCGACACCATCGCGGTCGGCATGGTGAGCTACTTCGACGAATCAGGAGCCGGCCACGTCTTCAACGATGGCCTATGGACGCCGGCAAAGGAGGATCCCGCCGGCTGGTCCACTATCTCCATCGGCGGCTTCGACATCTTCGTCGGCTTCACCGCCCAAGCTTTGGACGATCTCGGTTTCACATCGAGTTTGCCCACCACCCACCCCTACAACATTGAAGACGGATCGGATCTGGACTCTGAGGAGCTAGCTGATCTGGATCTAGCGTTTGATGCTGACGATAAGGACTCCGAAGATGACGCAACCTCAGGGGCGGCGCCGGGTTCCCACTTCGTCGGCATGGCTGGAGAATCCGGCTCAAACGAGTCGACGACACTACCTGAGTCAATCCTCCCTGCCTTGCAGATGGAGGCAGATTCAGAAGCCGGATCAGTGGACACCGCTCCTATGGAGCAAGACCCTGAGTTTGAAGGAGAATCCGACGATTTCAGTCGGAAGGTTGCGTCCTGCTTGGGACGCCCTGTCGAGGTCTTGATGGGAAACATCTCGGATCCCAAAGCCGACCCCAACACCTCGAAAACCGCCAATGGCGAAGAAAAAACTCCGCAAGCCGGAAATCTCAAGGTGGATTTCGTACCACCACTGGCTCCATCAAAGGGGACAGACAGAAGGCCGGCCGGAGGAGACGACATTGACGCTAAGACCGGCGACGCGGCGCAGAGGGAGCACGAAAGAAAGATGGCAAGCTGCAAGCAACTGTTGACGCCACTCCCTCCAAACGCATCGCAGACGACATTGAGAAGCGCCGCGCCCTACTTGAGGAGCAAGCCGCCCAGATAGTAGAGCGTGAAGTTGAGCTCACAAACAAGGAAACGGAGTTCATCCGAAAGCAGGGGGAAAAGGGGGCTGACGATGTTTTCCGTCCGGCTCGTGATAAGAACCTGCATAAGAGGTTGGATTTCCGTAGCAAGTGGGAAGCCGATCATGTAGATTCAGTCTGGAGGAAGTACCACCACCGACGTGACCCGGTGACAAATCTGTGTTACTTCAATACCCCAGCCAAAAATATGGAGGCTGCCCAGGAGGTCATGTTCGACAAATCTCTGGATCGTGACGCTCGGCTTAAATATTCGGCTTATCAACTGGAGGTTGCACAGCAGCAGCAGAATGATTCGCAAGTCAAAACAGGGTGGCTCGTTGATGATTCTCGCCTTTGCAAGTCAACCGCTAACAAGCGAATGGCTGCTTCCCCTGCCGACCCAGATGACGACCCGGCCGGCTCAAGCAGTCACAACAAAGACAGCAAGGACCCGAAGGACAAGCAGCCCAGAGGCGCGGAATCCTGGACAGGTTCTTCACGCCATCGTGAAGTTGGTCAGGAAAGGCATCGGAGCCGAGAGAGAAAGGAGGATCCTCGCAAGGAAAAGGCGGTTCCACCCCGTCAGGAGCGACGATGTGAAGGGGAAAATCAACTCCGAAGGGAGGGAAACAGAGGTCATATGCCACCTCCACCGCCGCCTCCACCACGCAAAGAGGGAGATAACACTTCCAAATACATACCCCCCACGACGACAAAGGACTCCAAGCCCTCCGCTTAATGCAAGCCGGGCGAGCCAAAGCCGTCACAGGGAAGAACCAAGACAAGAAAAGTCGGTTGCTAAACCGCCACCAGCCAATGATGTTCGAAGCCTAATCGAGGAGAGGAAGTCGGCCAGAGATGTCCAGTACCTCGGCCCCAAGTGTTTTGGCAGAACAATCAGAGAGCAAATTCTACCTCCCACTTTGTCGAACGTAACAAAGATGGTTGAGAAGTACAGCGGTACGGCTAATCCTGAGACCTGGCTCTCAGATTACGTCAGTGCCTGCGACATATATCAAGGCAGCGCCGACTCGGCAGTGCGATTTTTGCCCCTGATGTTAACCGGGACGGCACGCATGTGGATTGAAGGTCTGCCCGAAAGGACAGTTCATACCTGGAGTGACATGAAGCGTGTTTTTATCCAGCACTTCCAGGGCACATATAAGCGCCCAAAGTCAATTTTCGACTTACAGCGGTGCGTGCAGCAAAGGAACGAGTCTAGCCGTGAGTTCGTCTCACGATGGAGCGAAATCAAGAACGCTTGCGAGGGCGTCTCAGAAACTCAGGCGATCCACGCTTCCAAACAATCTCTGAGGAAGGGGACGACTTTCCGCTTCATGATCTACAGCGACGAGTCGGAAACTTTGGGGGGCTTACTCGCTTGTGCAAACAAGTACGCCGCCGCTGATGATGACAACAGGGAGGATGCCGAAAGCCGCCGACGCGAGTCCGGGAAAAAGAAGGTTGAAGACCAAGCCGGCCCTTCTCATGAGGTCGTTGCCACCTTTGGAAAGGGTGGTTCAAGCAATGGCAAATGGCAAGGCAAGAAACCGGCAAATAACCAATCATCCCGGCCACCAGCGGTGAAGTATGACGACATC
This sequence comes from Puccinellia tenuiflora, assembly GCA_012064385.1. Classification (NCBI taxonomy): domain Eukaryota; kingdom Viridiplantae; phylum Streptophyta; class Magnoliopsida; order Poales; family Poaceae; genus Puccinellia; species Puccinellia tenuiflora. The sequence goes on from QRDG01001246.1 coordinate 48,292, forward strand.
AAACACAACCCCTGTGTCCATCATCTGAGGCCAGATGGGACAAGTTCTCACACGCTCCAGCAATGTCACATTAATCGAGACATCGCTAAGGACCCCAAAACCGGCAAGTCAAGGAACAAGCGCAAGTCCAGGAAGGACGACAAAGATAAGGAGGAAGCTGCTTCAGAGTCGGATGATGCTGCCTCCAAAGAAAAAGGCAGCAAATTCCCTAAGCATGCCGAAAGTCTCATTGTCAACCTGGCAACAGATTCTTCACGCAAAGAAAAGGCGGCTTGGCGAGAACTCAACGCTACGGTGCCCGCAGTTCCTCAATATTTGGATTGGTCCGACACACCCATCACATGGGATCGCAGCGATCACCTGGATAGAGCTCCTGCAAAGCGCACCTACGCCTTAGTCGTCAGCCCAATAGTCGACAAGTACAAGTTGACAAAGGTTCTCATGGATGGCGGCAGCAGTATCAACATACTTTACGCCGCAACGTTAAGGAGGATGCGTATTTCCGAGTCACAACTCAACCACAGTACTGTGAAGTTTCATGGGATTGTGCCGGGACGACAAGCTTCCTCGATGGGGCAAATTACCCTGAAGGTCACCTTTGGTGAAGCCGATAATTTTCGGACTGAGAACATCTCTTTTGAGGTGGTTCCCTTCAGAAGTGCATACCATGCAATCTTTGGACGTCCGGCTTTCGCCAAGTTTATAGCTCGGCCCTGCTATATCTACAGCATGCTGAAAATGCCGAGACCCAATGGCGTCATCACAGTTAGGGGAGACTTCAAGAAAGCCAAGGAATGCGAGGCCTCCAATGCCGTCCATGCTGAACAAGCAATCTGCATGGAAGAGTTGGAGGACCTCAAGAAAACAATTGGTCTCGATGAGATGCCGGCAACTGAAAAGCCGTCCTCTAAAGTCGACTCAAGCTTCAAGCCAAAGGATGACACCAAGAAAATCAAGCTCTCAAAGGAGGATCCGACAAAGGAGGCCATCATCGGCACCGGTCTCGACGACAAATAGAAGGTGAGCTCGTCAAGTTTCTCCGTGAGAACCGGGACATATTTGCCTGGTCACCATCTGACATGCCAGGTGTCCCGAGGAAACTTGCCGAGCACTCCCTAAAAGTCCACAAGGACGCAAAGCCGGTCAAGCAAGGCCTTCGTCGGCTCGGAACTGAGAAGCGCAAGGCGGTTGGAAAGGAGATCCTAAGGCTCACAGCCGCCAAATTCATTCGTGAAGTTGTCCACACTGATTGGTTGGCAAATCCCGTGCTAGTCCCAAAGAGGAACACCTCGGAGCTGCGTATGTGCATTGATTTCACCGGCTTAAACAAAGCCTGCCCTAAAGATCCGTTCGCTTTACCGCGCATCGATCAGGTCATTGATTCAACTGCCGGCTCAGAGATGCTATGTTTTCTGGACGCTTATTCGGGTTACCATCAGATAAAGATGAAGGAGTCAGATCAAATCAAGACATCCTTCACTACGCCGTATGGCAATTATTGCTATGTCACAATGCCATTCGGCTTAAAGAATGCCGGTGCTACTTACCAAAGGTGTATGCAGCGGTGTCTGGACAAGCAAATTGGCCGCAATGTTCACGTCTATGTTGACGACATTGCAGTCATGTCGAAGAAGCGTGGCGACCTCATCGCCGATCTGTCGGAAACCTTTGCAAACCTAAGGGAGTACCAGATGAAGCTTAATCCGGCAAAATGCGTCTTCGGTGTACCCGCAGGCAAGCTTCTGGGCTTCATTGCTTCCCAAAGGGGAATTGAAGTTAACCCAGAAAAGATAAAGGCGATTCAGAACATCGAGAAGCCGACTTGTCTGAAGGACATACAGCGGCTTACGGGTTCCGCTGCGGCGGTAAGCCGTTTCATCAGCCGGCTTGGAGATAAAGCTTTGCCTCTGTATAAACTCCTCAAAAAGTCGGATAGTTTCATCTGGACGTGCTTTGCCGGCTTAGAGGTTCGACATATCTCCCGAGATGACAATGAAGCTGCTGATGCCTTGGCCAGAATAGGATCCAAGAAAAAGACAGTGCCACCAGACGTATTCCTCCATCACCTTCACAAGCCGTCCATCAAAGGCGGCGATGAAGATTACCCTTTGTCGGCAGAATCAGTTCAGGTGTGCTTGGTAGCCCCAGATTGGACCACACCCTACATTGATTTCTTGGTTAATAAGAAACTGCCTAAGGACGACGAGGTGCTAAGCCGTCAAATTGAGCGTCGAGCAAAGGCGTACATGATTATTGACGGACAACTCTACAAGAGGAGCACATCCGGCATCTTCCAAAGATGCGTCTCTCCAGAGGAAGGACGGCAAATCTTAGAAGAAATCCACTCCGGCGAATGTGGGCATCACCGCTAGTCGCCAAGGCGTTTCGGCATGGATTCTTCTGGCTGACGGCTAAAGAGGATGCTATCAACATCGTCAAGACTTGTGAAGGATGTCAGCGCTACGCAAAGCAGATTCACTTGCCGGCTCAGGAGCTTCGAACGATCCCTATCACTTGGCCGTTCGCGGTCTGGGGGCTCAACATGGTGGGACCTTTTAAGACGGCAAGGGGAGGCTTAACCCACCTGCTGGTGGCGGTCGACAAATTCACAAAGTGGGTGGAGGCAAAGCCCATCAAGAAACTCGACGGAGCTACAGCAACAAAGTTCATCGTCGAGATTACAACTCGATTCGGCATACCGCATAGCATTATCACTGACAATGGCACAAACTTTGTCGTCGGTGAGCTAGCGAAGTTCTGTAGCCGATCAAAGATCCGACTCGATGTGGCATCGGTGGCACACCCGCAATCCAATGGACAGGTAGAGCGCACTAATGGCATTATTCTGCAGGGTATTAAGCCGAGGCTTGAAACTCCTTTGCATCGAGCAGCCGGTGCTTGGGTAGATGAATTGCCGGCGGTCTTATGGAGTATTCGTACTACCACAAATAGATCAACCGGCTTCACCCCTTTCTTCCTGGTCTATGGTGCAGAAACGGTGCTCCCATCCGACATGATCCACGATTCGCCTAGAGTCGCAGCCTACGTTGAGGAAGACGCAGAAGAAGCACGCAAAGACGGCTTAGATATCCTCGAAGAAGAAAGAGAGTTAGCTCTCCAAATATCCGCCATCTATCAACAAGATCTACGTCGTTGCCAGAGCCGTAGAGTGCGGAATCGATCTTTTCGAGAAGTCGACTTAGTACCGCGGCTTGTGCAAAGCCGGCAGCACAAATTATCCCCGCCATGGGAAGGGCCTTTCGTTATCAGCAAAGTGCTGAAAAACGGGTCATATTATCTCCTCAACTTAAGGGATTCAAAGAAAGATCCCAGGAAGAAAGGTCGCAAGAGGAAAAGGCATGTAGATGACGACTTAGATGAGATGAAACGTCCGTGGAATATCGCTCAGCTACGTCCTTTTTACACTTAGCAAATTCTATTGTAACCATGTCAATGTGATCATGAAATAAAAATTGGTTTCTCTCATGTCGAATTCGAGAATCTGTACCATCCTTTATTTCCCTATGATCTTATTGTTAGTCTGTTTACCCGAAATTGTCTGTGTTGCTCTTGTTGGTAAACTCTTTCATGTTGAATCCGCCTTAAGGTGATGAAAAATCAACGCTTTGCCAAATTAATGTTTGTCTGCTAGCTTTTTGCGCCGGGTTGCTTCAAAGCGTTTCGGCACCTAAAGGCGGCACTTGTTCTGAGTCTAAACAGATTGGTCATTGTATACCCTGTTGCTCAGCGAGTTAGCTTCGCCATAGGTTTGCCGACGCTTAAAGTCTAAGGCGTCAAGGCCAGATTTAACTGAGGCATAAAATTGCAAGTTTGCAAAATATAAAGCTGATTAACGTACAGCAAAAGGCTAAGTTAGTTCTAGACATATACATTGTTTGGACGGCTTTACATGTTGCCCATTACATTTTCAGGATAGCCGGCTCAACGAGCAAGTTCGGCTCAGGACGATTTCTCCGCCGCCTCAGTGTCTTCATCTGATTGAACAGGAGTTGGCGGACACGGCATTTCCTTGAAGATGGTGGTCAAGGAGACCATGTTGGCAATCTTGCTGGCATAACCGGAGACGGACCGAAGGATCTTCTTGCGATCTTGGTCGTCCAGCGGCGGCCGTCCTCCTTTTCAAGAGGGAAGCCGGATGCCACTCGCCACGCTTCTGCCTCCGGGTAATGTGCCATCATCAAGCCCAAGGCCGTCTTGGCACCTCCACGAGCACTGGAACGAAGGCGTTCATCGAAGAATGAAGCCGCTTCGGTCAGTTCAGCTTCTAAGCTGGCAAGGTTCGTCGGAGGCTCGGGGTTGCCGGGAAAGAACTTCTCAGCAAGATCTTTTCCCGAAGAGATAATCTTCGGGATAAGCTCCCCTACTTCCAGAATCCGGTCAAGCCGGTTTTCCACCGTTAGCTCATGGCCGTAACCTGCCGGAGCTGCACAAGGGCGAAGTTCAGTTATATTTGCCTAAGACAGAGCGATGAGTTTAAGTTTTTTCGATACTTACTCAAAAGCTGGTTGTCGATGGCCAGCGACTCATCGAGGCGCCTATTAAGCCGGTCCTGGATCTCATTGAAGGCATCCTTGTGGCTCTGCCTCTCTGATTCCAGGAGTTGTTCGGCTTTGGCAAGATTCTTCCTGGCCGTCTCTAGTTCTGCCGCCATCGATTGGTTAAGCTTATTCAGCTCAATATTCTCGTCGCGGAGCCGGTCGACAATGCCGGCGTTCTCGGCAAGTTCTTTGGCTTTGATAATGGCGTCTGCAAAACAAAAATGTCAGCAGTATAAAGGAAAGCCTAGAACTCAAAAGCTAAAGATTCGGCGTTTGTACCTTGGTATTGAACCCGGTCCGCCTCAAACCCTTCGATGATGGCGTCTTTTGTCGCCAGTTCAGTCTTGAGCCGGCGCATCTCTTGATTTCGCACACCCAAAGAATTGAGGGTTTCAGCGCCAATTTTTCGGTGGATCTGCGTAAGGAATTGCTAAAATCCTAAAGCTATGTTTACAAGTTAAGGTGGTTACATGGCGACATTTCATGGCTAGGGGGCTAAGTGTATGCATTCGCATTAACTCGGATCACTATGACGGCTAGTCTTAATAACTTAACCCGGCATAGTGTTCGGGGGCTACTGGGTAAGATATTTTACCTGGTAGTGCTCGCGGAGAAGCGTCATGCCGGCCTCAAAGCTATCAGCAAAGTAGTTCTGCTGATCTTCAAGGATCTCTATGACATCAAAGGTATCATAGGCCTTGGTATCATCCCGGACGGTCGTTCCCTTCTTCCGGGGAAACCGAGGTGCCTTTTTGAACCGGCTCATGAATTCCGGCTTGATGCGCCCTTCCTCGTCGAAGGCTTCGGCCTTGATTGGGTGAAGGATTGGGGCATCATCAGCCGGAGCTTCAGCCCTTGGAGAAGAGGTTTCAGTCACCTTCCCCGTCATCTCCGTCCATTGTGTGGGGGGAGTGACCCAGGTTCTCCCAACAGGTGGAGCCGTCACCATGGCACGCGTGTTCTCCTCTGTTGGGTTCGGCTCTAGAACCGAAGGAGTTGGAGGAGGGATGGCAGGAGAGGCTTTCTTCCTTATGGCGACCGTCTTAGCTTTCAACGGAGCGCCTTTCTTCATCCTACAAAGGTAAAGGATGTTTAGCAAATCCGGCATTACTGCAAGGGAAGGAGGAGATGTTATCAGTCGACTTACTTCTTGCTGGGGATATTGAGCCCAGCAAGCGCATCGTCGTCTTCGGACGACTTAGCGCCGCTAGCGGTCGACTGGCCCTTCCTCTTCCGGCTTTCTGCGGTAGCCGAGGAAAAGGTGATGGACCGCGTGGGCGCCTTGCTGGACGACGGCTTGCCAGCAGGGCGGACATCGGTAATTCCGGGAATCTGACATATTACATGTTAGTCCGGCAAAGGTAAACCCGAATCTCTCAAAGAATTGAACTTTGGTTAGGTCAAAGTACCTTTGGGGGAGGGTTGGCTGCCGTAAACATCGGCAACGATTCTTCATATTGCCGGCCTGCTCCAGGCCGGGCTTTGATGAGCTTGTTGAAGCGAGCCTCAAAGAGGCCCTGCTCCAAGTCTTTCTCGTTGATCCTCATAGGATCAGAATTATCCGTGTACTCGCAGAGAAGGCGAGCACGATGTTGGAGGGGCTGAATTCGTCTCTTCATCTAGCAAATAATGGTGTCCTCCCCAGTCAAGGGAGGAGAGCTGGACGTCAGTTGCGCAATCCTCGCTTGGAGGGCGGCGTGTTCCGTCAGCATTACACCTGACGGCTTCTTCTTCTAGTAGGGCAGCGGCGTGCCGGCTTCGTCTGTGAAAGGGGCGAGTCCCTGCAGCCGGTTTGGCGTCGCCACATCCTTGCAGTAAAAGAATGTAGATACCCATCCCTTTGCCGAATCCACGATTGGCACTTGAGGGTACCAATCGATGTCTCGGCGGCAATTGAAACTGATTGTGCCGGCCACCAGCAGCTCTTTGTTGACGGTTTGCCTCTTGACTAGGAAGCAGCGTTCGAAGAAGTCTAACCTAGGTTTTATGCCTAAGTATCCTTCGAACAGCGCTACAAAGCCGGAGATGTACAGCAGGCTGTTCGGGGTTATGTTATGGAGCTGGAGGCCGTAGTGATCTAAGAGATCTATCATGAAAGCCGACGGCGGCAAAGAAAATCCCCTAATTACATGGGAAGAAAGAAGTACCCGCTCATCTCTGATGGGATTCGGGTAGGGATCGCCGCAAGCAGATCGCCAAGTCGGATTCGACTCAGAAGTTGGAGCAATGGCTCCGTCGGTCTCCATTCCCTTCAGCTCGACCTCGTCCACAGCCGAGCAGGCCCAGTTGCGGGATGGGTTGCTGGCTGCATCTTTGTTGCCGGCTTCTTCTTCTTCCTCTTCGTCGCCAGCACTGGCGTCCTCGGTGGCGGCCTCAGCAGCTGCAGAGGCAGAGGCCATTGTGGCAGCGGCTTCAGCTGCGGCCTTTGCCAAGGCAACCGTATCGTGGCCTGAAGAGGTGGAGGTCATCGCTGGAGACGAGGAGGGTGCAGATGTAGCGGCGGATGGCTCCATGACGGCGGCGGTGGCCGAGGATGCGGCACCTCCCATCGGCGGAGTTGGACCGGCCCCGGTTGCGTCAGCCGCTGGAGAGCTTGGATTGCTTGAAGCCATGGAGATCGAAGAAGAGATAGAGTTGCGCTCGGAGGAGAGATGAGATCTGGAGGAGTGGAAGCTAGGGTTGCGAATGAACTGAGGATCGCGGAGGAGACGATGCGGTCGCCATTTATAGCCCTGCGCTGAGATTCGTGCAACGGTCATCGGCCGGGTTTCTCGCCACGTGTCTCGGATCAAGCCGTTGGTGACGGTTCCTTCTCTCCGACGCCTCGGTTCCAGCGCGGGAAAAACGGAAATTAGCCCCTGCATTCAAAAGATGCTCCTCCACTCACACGTCCGGGTCTGACACAACCATCAAATCGGCGGACGCGTGTCGTTACACGCTGAAATACTTTTCGCCATATGTAAGCCGACACAGTTAAAATCGACAAAGCTGTTTTGACATGGTTTCAGGGTTCTGGGAATGCTCCAAGACTGAAGACGGATGATGAATTTCCCGGACAGCAAATTGCCGGAAGATTGAAGCCAGCCGCTGAAGTACTTGAATCTTTCCGGGGGCTACTGTTGGGGTTATGCCGAACAGGGGTCCTCACAGAGAAGATTAAAAGCCAGCAGACCAGGGCGGCCCAAAGTGGTGGTAAGCCGAATCCGGCTTACCGGGCGGCCCAGTATGCTGAAGCACGGGAGGCCCATCCGGCTAAGGGAAGACTCTAGAAGCCGGCCCGCGTTGCAGAAGACTTAGCCCACAAGGCAAGCCCCAAGCCAGGTTAAAGTAGGACTCAGTTCTTAGTCGGTTAGGTTTCCTCCTGTAAACACAGGGTCTGGACGCCTTTATAAGCCGGCCCCTGGGACGCCTTAGAGCACGTACGATCTCAACCTCAATCCACTGTAACTCGGCGATATTGCCTTATAGTGAATTATAGCAGCACGTAGGATCTCGCCACCGATGTGAGATCCGAAGCTGGGTAAACTCGCCTCTATGTCGCCGGATCACCCCACGTCTCCAAAACCCCTCTCTCTACCTAGCTCGATGGCACCCCTGCCGCGGCTAGAATCAACAATACCACGACATTTTTTACAGAAAAATACCATGTTTGCCCCCTCCTAATTGAGGCTTACTATGATTGGCCCTCTTGAAGTTTAATCCAGCCTCTGCCCTGACCCAGAGCGCGTCCAGTTGAAAGCTATATAGTTAGCCAAAGGAGAACAAAGAAGGTGAAAAGTCATTTTGGAGTCTGTCCTTCATGTAGCCCTTTTTGAATTTTTTGAAATCGACATTTAAAGTTTCAAAAAATCAGAAAACAATCCTAGATGTCTACAATGACATATTCTACAATCCTACAAAATTTCAACCAGAAATACTTCGTGTTTCGGCCTACACAAAAAAATTCTAACAAATTTGAAACTTTTCGAACTAGGGACTGTTCACCAACTCAGATTTAGAAATTATCTTTTTTACACAGGTCAAAATACAGAATATTTCGCATTATATTTTTACACACGGTAGAATTAATCATTGTCTACATCTAGTATTGTTTCCTGATTTTTTTGAAACATTAAACTTTTTCTTTCAAAAAACAGACTCCATGGAGTTCGTGCTCCAAAACGCTGTTCGGTGTAACCATCACTTCTCTTCCTCTCTACAAGGCCATCTGTGGTACCGATGCTCTTGAAAGCTTCAATAGACAACGCGAATAAAGTTCATGTTTTACTTTTCTCTCCCGATCAATGCGAAGTCCTTCTCGATCAATGTATGTGTTATTATTCTCTCCTCTGCATTAGTATTTGATCCATATACATATCTCCTATATATGTCTAGCTTGTCTTATGTGCGCGTGGTTAGATTTACTAGTGCATGTATGATGTTGTTTTGTTAATTATATTTATCTGAAAATTGTTTAATATTCTAACAGCGTCATGGAATATCGAGATTGACAAATTCGCCACATGGGGATTCGTTCCCTAGTGGGTTATGAGCGCCATGAGTGAACACTTGAAATTTTCTTTTAGAGGACCATGTCCAGTTGAAAGTATTTGCGCGGTGATGTATATGTTTGAGATGCTCCACCAATCGACTCGTTCACATGTCCTCGTATAATTAGGGTGTGTTCGGTTCGGGAATTATGAGGAATGGGACGGAATGGGATGGTTCCTAGGAGCGATTCCTGTGTTCGGTTGGGGGTAGGAACGGAACCAACTGATCCCGCGAAAAGGAATATTCGCCCCAGATGCCGTCCTGAGGCATCCGTCCAAATCGGCCGGATCGCGCGGAACGCCGCGGAACGGCTCGCTAATCGCTAATTAATTATCGCTAATCTTAATTAATTATCACTAATCTTAATTAATTATTGCTAATCTTGATTAATTATTTCCTAATCTTGATTAATCATTCCTAATCTTGATTAATTATTCCTAATCTTGCTTAATTAGCTCCTAGGAACCGTTCCATTCCTCGAATTTTTTCGAACCGAACACGGGGTCGGAACCGTTCCGTTTCTCGAATTTTTCCGAACCGAACACGGGGTCGGAACCGTTCCATGCCCTCGGAATGGAATGGTTCCGTTCCGTCCCCCGCGGTTCCAGAAACGAACACATCCTTAGTTTGGTCCACAGCTCCGTCACCGGATGGCACGCGATCGACATCCCGCTGGCGAATGCGTTACTCAGAGCGCATCAAGTCGAAAGCTACAGTATATAGTTAGCCAAAGGATAAAAAAGGGTGGAACTTCATCTCTACAAGGCCATCTGTGATACCGAAGATCTGGAAAGCTTGAGAAGATAACACGAATAAAATTCATGTTTTGGTGAAATCAAAAACCAGGACATTACCGTCGTCGTCGTCGTCTTCAAAAACCAGGACATTACCATCCGTAGAAAAGCAGGGCATTACATGACTGCGACGGCATTCCCATGTGTACACAAAATAAACGGAGATCCTGTGCAGACTGCAGACGCAGACAGAGACCTGACGTTTGAAGAGATCAAGCCAGATCGAGCACAGCTTTTAATTTATCGACTCCATGTCATCACGACAGTGACCAAAGAAATCGACAGATACGCGTATGTGAAACACTCGGCGGATACTGGGCGATAGCCAGGGTACGTACGCATCTTAGGTATCCACGATACGCTGGCCGGCCTATAGGAATTGTAGCCGAATAATTTACGACACGGTAAGTTCAGACAAATGTGTTTTTGTTTCTTCTTCCAGAAGCGTTTTGTCTCGCCTCCTGCGAGGAATCTTCTACTACTGGTAGGTTGTTTGATCTGGTCATGCAGCACAGGGCTCAGGGGTTAACCAATTTCCGGTTGAAGCCAGAACCATCTATCCAAATGTGACCTCCTTATTAGTAGTCATGCTTTTGTTTATTTGCTTCAGATTACTTAGCTCGCTATCTGACACGTACTACTTGCTAACTACTTGAATCATTGACCGTTGATTTTCCTTGCAGTCTTGGAGAAATTCGAGTGATGAGGTTCAAGTCAGGCGGTATCTGAGTTAATTTGTCTACTGAACTCCCGATCAGATCTGACGTGATCAAGCTAAGTATAGTTAAGGCCCAGCTTGAGGTGGCTGATTTGTCGTCTGGGTGTCGCTCTTGACATTGACTAATTCTCGTGTCTTGCTCGTGGTCCTCCGGCCGGTTTTTGTGACCCTTTGCTTGCACTCGACCGAGTTTGAAGTTTGGACCATGACACCACGAGAACAGAGGAAATCATAAGTGCGAAGATCAGCGGTCTTTCAAGAGCGGTGGTGCTCCATCGCCAGAGCAAATGGTTGGCGGCGAAAAGGTCTCTCCTCCGGTCCTCCCTGATCCTCCTAACCGCTTGCAAGATATGGAACGAGAGAAACATCAGAGTCTTTTGAAATCTTGTCACAATGCCAAATGTAATCATTGCAAATATTGGAAAAAACGCCGCTTTTTGGGAGCCATAATGCCGTGAGGGTAGTTGTTCTTGTCTTCGAGCAATGTGCTCAGTTCTGTAACTTAAACTCTTACTTAATCAATGAAATAGAAAAATATTTTGCCTTGTTTAAAAAAAAGATCAGCGGTCTTTCCTCTCCGCCGCAATCGCTTCCCTATCTCAAGCGTCGACTTGCTTGCTTCCGTTAGTTCACTCCCGATCATATCTGACGTGATCAAGCTAAGATAGTTATGGCCCAGCCTGAGGTGGCTGATTTGTCATCCGGCCGATCCACTTTTATTTGGTAGTCGCTGTTGACATTGACTAAGGGCCCGTTCGGATCCTCTCCACTCCACCAACTGAGCTCCCGGAGCGGATGGAGCGGCGCCGAACGGACCAACTTCGTGGAGTCGGGAGCACGGAGCGGAGTGGACTGCTGTTCAATTTCGTGGAGTGGGTAAAACCGAGCTCCACGCGCTCCGTGGAGTCAGAAAACGTGGAGCGGATTTCGTGGAGTGGCGAGGTTCTGAACGGGCCCTAATTCTCGTGTCTGTTGCTCGATCCAGCCTGCTCGTGGCCCGGCCGGTTTTTGTGACCCTTTGCCTTTGCTTGCACTCAACCTAGTTTGAAGATTGAACCATGCCACCAGGAGAACAGAGGAAACGCATAAGTGCAAAGATCAGCAGTCTTTCCTCTCTGCCGCACTCGCTTCCCTATCTCAAATGTCGACTTGCTTGCTTCCGTTAGTTGACGTGTGTGGAGAGAAGAAAGAAGAGCAAAGGAAAGCCACACTCACATAGCAACATCCACTTATCTCCTATTTTGCATGAACGATGCTTTCACTTCTAGACCGAAGTTCTTGTGAGAGTTTTTCTTTTTAACGGAAAATCTAATGGGCACACGTATGCAAATTAGTGTTCCGGTGCGGCGGATGTTTGTATGCGAATTTTCCTTATAGAGATAGCACATGCATGTATGCCACCTCATGCTGACATCATGGCATTAATTGCTAAATCCTAAAATAAAAAATAATTTATCTTCTAAACCGTTAGTCCGATTAACGATCAGCTTACACCGCTGAGTTCGTATCGACGAGGGCTTTAAAACTAAATCACATGTTGATATGTTTCGACGATATTTTTTTCGTCGTACCAGTTGCCAGCGTATGGTGCCTTAGTTGCCAGACTAACATCAAACAATTGACACGACAATTATGCATAGTTGTCAAATAACTTTTTTACATGTTTTCGGATATCGTTGTGATATGCAAAGTACTAAGTATACCTTAAAGTGTTTTTTAACATTGAATAGATGGTATTATCCTACAAAAAGTAATATAATGCAACCTTAAAACGATATAGAATGACATATAGGAGGTTGGCAACTAAGTTATTCTAGACCGGCAACTTAGTAGTGCATATCCTGACAAGTATGTGAAGAGGGTCTAGCTAGTACTGACGGAAAAAAAAAGTTGTCAAAATATATCAATATGGGATCTAGTTCCGAAGATCTCAACGCGACTAAGCCAACGGTGAAAACGGAATATCAATCGGATCAACAGTTGAAAAGATAAATCTTTTTAAAGTTTAAAATCAAAATTTTTTTTGATGATGTCATGGCTGTGTCACTAGTTGCATGCATGCAAATGAGCGGAGGAAAACCCGCAACATACTTAGCTTACTGTGCAGCAGCAGCTCCTTAGTCGCGTCCTTCTTTTAAACATAATCGATAACGAAGTAAATCAAGTAAATCGATTCAAAAAAATCTTTACTATTAAATTGAGATTGGTAAGTGCCTGGTGTCACGTATGGGCCAAGTACCAAACGTTTTTATGTAACCCCAAAAATCTGAGTCGAAACCACCTAAGGCCCAAAGTACCGATTGCTTTCCTATTTCAGTTTTTTCCTATCGTTCTCCTCTGCTCCATTTGTTTTTTTTTTGCGGCGCATAGGAATTTCGCCGACGCCAGCCACCCCGCGACTCCGGCCGCCGTCCCCTGCCAGTGCCATCCCACGCCCACGGCCGCCTCCCCAGGATCTCTCGAATCCATTGCTTGGACAAGGGATTCCCATGTCTCTTCCCCGTGAGCTCGCCGGCCCGGATCGGGCGGGCCTCGATTGCCTCCACCAACTCCAGCATGATGCGCTCGTCTAGAAGCTACCGGCAGGCGGCCGCGACGGCGTCGGACGAATCAGGGTCGACCATCACGGCGGTCTTGACGCCGATGCGTTCCGCGACACTCGTATCCTCTGACGAATCAGATCGAGCCTGCTACTCCATGCACAGTGCGTCACCACGATGCGTTCGCGACCTTAATTTGGGCCAGCTTGACGCGAAACTCCTACAGGGCTCCAGCCTAAACCACTCGCCTCCGCTAGGCCGTCGTTGACCTGCGGAACGGCAGCTCCTCCACACGCATCTGCCGCCGGTTTTTGCGACCCTTTGCTTGCATTCAACCGAGTTGGAAGTTTGGACCATGACACCAGGAGAACAGAGGAAAGCATAAGTGCGAAGATCAGCGGTCTTTCAATCCATCACCGGAGCAAATGGCTGGTGGCACAAACAACATGCGAACCCATAACTCAATCCTGAATTTTACTGTAACACAACATTGTTGGTCTAAATAGTCTACCTAAAGTTTGTCCGACCAACATGCATGTTGACCGCACTCTTAGCTCACATCTATCTAAATGTGTCAATAAATAGGAAACACCGAAAATACTCATCTGATCTGAGTATAGCTATTTGGCAACCAGCCCAATCCACTTTGTGGATATGGACAGAAAATATACAGATAGCTCTTAGTGCACACACTTTCTACATATTGGCATAAAGGATTAAGTATATATTTCACCCCCAAATGTTCATGGTTGGGGCAAAATCCTCCTACACTTTTTTTGGATATGATTTTAACCCCAAATCCTGTAAACTGGAGAAATGTTTCTCTGAGCCGTTTTTGTTTACACACATGCCTTATTGGAGGCGGTTTTGACTTGTAAATATGTCCACTTAGAAACTTTTGAGCGTTATCTCTACCTTTATCTCGACGCCGTTCCGACAGAGCAAAATATCCCCTTTCTTCGTCGAAATTAGTTAGTACCCGACTGTTGTTTGTACTCAGCATTTTTCCTATTCTCAGACTGAACCTATTATCTCCATATATATCTGATGCATATGTTATATTTTGTAATGGATCAACGATTCACTAAAGTTCTCCCTCTGATCTATATATATTAATTATCGTTGATTTAGTACAAATTTATACTAAATCACCGACCTCCGATCCATATTAACTGTCGCTGATTTAATACTTTATACTAAATCAACGATACTTAATATGAAGCATATACACGTGCTAAAGTTATATTTTAATTCTTCATCGTGTTTTTTAATCACATTATAATAAGTGTGTTAATTTCCCAACAGTAGAATGATACTTATGTTGCTACGAGAGTGTCACTCTTTACTTCTCTTCCATCTCTCCTCACATGTCAATTAACGGAAGGAAGCACGTCGACGCGAGTGCGGCAGACCTTCGCACGTGTATATGCTTCTCTTTGTTCTCACGGTCCAAACTTGGCTTGATTGTATGGGTGGACATGGTGAGTCCAAGCAAGAGTGCTCACCACAAAAACCGGAGGACCATCAGCAAGTTGGATAGAGCAAGGCACGAGAATCAGTCAATGTCAAACGCCCCTGTATACCAAGTAAAAGATGCATCGATCGGATGACAAATCTTCTACCAGATGCTAACATATAGTAACATAAAATGGTACGAGGACTTCAACGGGCCTTAACTAGTTTAGCTTGATCACGTCAAATCTGATGCGAGTTCAGTAGACAAACTAACTCATGAGGTAGTACCTGAATCAATCACTCAAATTTCTCAAAGACTGCAAAGGAAAATCAAGGCCAAATGATTAAAGTAGTTAATAGCAAGTACTCTACGTGTCAGATAGCTAGCAAATTATTCCCAAGCAAATAAACAAAAGCAAGACTGCTGATTAAGGAGGACACATTATTTGGATCGATGCTGCAGGCTTCAAGACCAGAAAATCGTTAGCCCTTGACCCTTGAACACGACCAGATCAAACAAGCTACTAGTAGTAGATCAGAAGATTCCATGCATGCATGTAGGAGACGGAAAAACGCTACTACTAGAAGATGAAGCAAAACACGTTTGTCTTAAAAATGACCGTGTCGTACGTGGATTATTGTGCTACGATTCCAATAAGCCGTCCAGCGCATCTAGCTAGCCCTCCGCTCCATTTCAACCGTCGAGGGTTTCGTAAGCTTTTCATTTCATTTACAGGCGATGATGTACGTGTGGGTCACTGTCGATCGTGATGACATATATTGGAATCGGTTAAGATCGGTAGTTGAGCTGTGCTGGCTAGCTTGATCTATTCTCAGACGGCAAATCTCTATCTGCGTTTGTTTTGTCTACATATGCAAATGCCGTCGCAGTCATGTAATGTCCTGCCTAGCCTTCAGATAGTAAATTAATGTCCTGGTTGATTTTTATTCGTGTTATCTCTTGAATCTTTCCCGAGCATGTCATGTCAGAAGCTAAGGCTAAACAAAGCTTAACGCAGAGGCGCCGTCTTGCCACTTTCTTCATCTTCACCATCCGTTTCCACCGAGTAGGAGTAAACACTCTAGTAAGGGGAGCGGATATCTATCGATGAACGCCGGCCTCCTACGCGCGCGATGACGAAATCAGTCATATACGGGAACAATGTGAACGAACGAGTAGGGTGATCGAGCATCTCAAACTTGCGAGAGCACGTATATAATGACGAAAATACTTTCAACTGTTCAGGTTATCGTGAGAAGAAAATTCAAGTGTTGAATTTATAACGTTCCAACAATCACAAAGCAACTTCAGGAGCTACCAACTACTAGCTAGGATAAATACATAAGAAACAACATCTTATCAATCATCGTGTGCATGTCCTAGTCGAATTTGTTACCTGAAACTGTGGTAACAAGCCCTGAGAGAACATGCGTCTTATAAGGTGGAGGATGTGACCGTCCGGATATGTACTGATCTGGACTCTACGGAGAGAACCTAGAGGCGGCGGCTAGCTGTGGTTTGACAACGTGCATGCTACCGCGTCACTGTCATGAACCCTAGATTTTAGTAGTCGTCGAATTGCTAGTCAAATCTCAAGACTTGCTATCTCGGAACCGACGGAGTAGCTTCGACCCAACAAGCTAGTATGCGATTGCGTCGTAGGCGTGTGATCTCGTAAATGCCGGCGGTTACCGCGTAGCTAGCGGCGACAACAAAAGCATACCCTGGCTGGCCGGTGTTTGTGTGACAGCTGCTTAATCACACTAATTGCAGGCCAAACCCCAAAAACTAACGCTAATTACGGACTGCTTAATCACAAGTGCAGGCCAAACCCCAAGAACTAATTGCAGGCCAAACCCAAATGTCAAGAAAAAAAAATTGCAGGCCAAACCCCCAAAACTAATAATACTCAACGTATGACGTATTGGAGTACGTTGTTTCTCCGCGTTTGATTAGAGTATCCCTGATGCTGATGGAGATAGGTCGACCAGTCCAACATCTTCCCACCCCAAGAAAAATGTATAAGTAGCACCACACCTCCCTGCCGTCCTCCTAACAATTAACAAAACTCGATCAGCTCTTCTTCCCATAACAAACTCCGCCGGCCCTTTGCCTCGCCTAGGAAACAAAGCTCCGCTCAAGCGCTTGCGTCACGATCACACACCCAGAGCACATCGATCAAACCATCTATTGCAAGAAACGATGACACGCGCCGGCAGCCGCAGCCCCTTGGCGCCCCGCCGCACGCTCCCGGCCACCGTCGTCGACGACACCGTGGCCGCCGCCGCAGTCCTGCTCGACAAGTGGCACCCGGACAACTCCTCCTCCGGCACCTCGCTCTTCCTCGACTCCACCACCCCGGACGAGGCCGACGCCTTCCTCCGCGCAGCCAAGGACCTCCACCGTGCCATGCTCTTCTACGCCTCCGGCCTCACCACAAGCGACCTCCACGGCGGGGGCCACGGCCTCATCCACGCGCAGGAGCTTCTCGACACCGCCATGCGGAGGCTCGAGCTCGAGCTCCACACCCTCCTCGACTCACTCCCCAACGTCCTCCACTTCCACCAAGACGACGACGACGACGACGTTCACGATGATGACGAGGGCCTGAGAGACACGTGCGGCCACCTCCGCGCGGTCGCGGAGGCCATGCTGGCCGCCGGGTACGGCAAGGAGTGCGTCTCCGTCTTCAAGGCGCGCCGCCGCGCGTCCGTGGCCGCCGCGCTGCAGCGCCTGCACGGCTTCTCGCCTTCCCTGCAGCAGGCCACGATCCAGAAGCTGTCCTGGGACCAGATCGACGCCAAGATGCAGTCCTGGCTCGCCGGCGCGCGCGCCGCGTTCGCGTCCGTCTTCACCGGGGAGAGGGACCTCTGCGACCTCGTCTTCGCTGACGACAACGCATCCGTCGGCGACGCCGTGTTTTCTGCCGTCGCCGATGACCAGGCCACGAGCATCCTCGCGTTTGCGGAGGCAGCCGTCGCGCGCGCGCGGCGCGCACCGGAACGGCTGTTCCGCGTGCTCGACGTCCACGACGCGCTCACCGAGACTATCATCCCCGCCATCGTGGCCACGTTCGGGGACAAGTCGGAGGTCACGGTCCGCGCCGTCACGCTCGCGGTGACCAAGGTCGGCGACGCGGCGCGGGGCATGGTGTCCAGCTTCGAGGCGGCCATCGAGAAGGAGCCGGCCAAGGCCACGGTACCCGGCGGCGCGGTGCACCCGCTCACCCGTTACGTCATGAACTACCTCGTCTTCCTCGCCGACTACGAGAACGCGCTGGGTAACATATACTCGGCTGAGCAGTTCACGGACACGTCTTCGTCCATCGACTCTGGAAGCGGCACCGTCGGCTCCGGAAGCGGCACCGCCAGCTCGTCGTCGTCGGACCTCTCAATGACGTCGACGTCGTCGTCGTCGATGACGCCGACGCTGAGGACGCTGAGCCTGTGGTCGAACCCGATCGGGTGGCTGGTGTCCGTGCTGATGCGGAAGCTGGACGCCAAGGCCGGGAACTACCGGGAGTCGGCGCTGAGCTACCTGTTCCTGGCCAACAACACGCACTACGTGGCCAAGAAGGTGGGCGGCGGCACGAAGCTGGAGGCGGTCCTCGGGGAGGAGTGGGCGGAGGCGCAGAGGGCCAAGGCGCGCGGGTACGTGGACGTGTACGTGCGGGCGGCGTGGGGGAGCAAGGTGCTCCGGGGCGGCGCGGTCGACGATGCGGTGGTGGAGGCGGTGGCGATGCAAGAGAGGTGGGTGGCGGCGGACGAGGAGATGGGGGAGGCGCTCAGGGCGGTGGCCAGGGCAGTCGTGGTGCCCACCTACAGGATGTTCTACCGGCGGCAGGGCGCCGCAGCGAAGCTGACGCCGGGGGACGTGATCGGCATGATAGACGGGCTGTTCGGCGGGCGGACGTCGTCACACGGCAGCAGCAGATGCAATAGCTTGGTTAGCACCTAGGCAACAAAAACTAATTAAGGTAGATACTCCACTAGATATAGCCTTACAAAATTTGTATCATACTTTTTTGTGCATGCGTGTTGTAAATAATATTGAAATGTGTATGATGCTGAGTATTGCTTCACATTTTGCCATATTGAATGAATCAATCCTCATGGTCATATGTTCAATCTAACGGCTCCGTGCCCTACCCGAGTCCCCTAATCCTGGCCGTATCCTGATACTGTATTTCACTTGTATTTAAAATGTATACAATGTATTCTGCCAAAAAATAATGTTTATTAATAAATTCCAAAAGAAATCTATGGATTTCCACAAAATATTTTTAATAAAAGTTTCAAAAACTAAAAGGTTTAGTTTTTAAGTAATTTTATATATTTTCGGTGATATGTTATTGTTCCAAAAAAATAATAGAAATTCCAAAAAATCACCACAGAAATCTCGGTTATTTCCGAAACATTCTACATAGATTGCGCACATATTTGGATTATTTTAGTTATGTTTTAACCAATTAGGATTTAAACACTGTTCGGTAAAAAATTTACAAGTTTCATTTCGGTTCAAAACACGATGAAACCCTTCACATATGCAAACACAAATATGAAAGATATGTGGTATCACAAAATACCATAATGAAATATGCATTAAATCTCTATTATACTCAAACATGTCATATCGAAATGAAACAAGTCAAATATGATAAAATGATTTTATTGAAATTTCATTTTAGTTTCAATATAATTTCATAGTTGAATTTTAAACTTTTTCAAAATGTGTCCAATATAGATATTATTTTGAAGGACTCGTTACCAGGATCTAAACCTGCAATTTGTTGTGTGCTGCAACCTGATCTGATCATCTGATGGAGATACTTAGCATGTTTCTCTGGTATTTTTATTGTCTGAGCTTAGGATGCTGCAGCTACAATAGCATATCATACTTGTGATGGTTAAATTGCATTGGTTAAAATGATTTTTTCTACTTATCAAGTTATTAATCTGCAACGGAACATGTATACACTGACTATACCAATAGTAAGATCTGAGGGTTCTGTTCTTCTGTTCACTGAAATTTGTGACCAAAAAAACATTTGATTTAATAGTCCTATTACTAACTACAGCAAGTGTTTCTCTTCATGCTAAAATCTGCTATTCTTATGTACACCGACACAAACATTTATTGATGTCTGATCATAATGTTCAACTTCTTTCTAGGTTCCCTCTCTAATTCTGATAACAAGCATGGTACTATGCTTATGGTTGTGTTCGTATAGATGCTACTCTTTTAGAATGATAAAATGGACTGCACTGAATAAGAGCACATCCTTTACTAGTTTACTCAACTCTGGCTATTTAGAGATGATGCCAAAAGCAGCAACAATGCATATATTGTACTGCTCCAAAACCTGTAAAGAAAAAATGTAAAAGATCTCTGTATACCCAATTCCAAACAACATCATCCTTATGGCAATGTGAAGAACCTGAATATTGGAATAAATGATTGCCACACATGTCGGGCTGATTTTGGAGAGTGTCACTGCCCGCATAAAACATCCTGTAGAACTCTGAATGTGTACAACATGAAGAATATTCTTTGATTCCATTGCAATGAGTACAGATTTTCACTTGTTTTCTCCTTATCCATAACAGATGATCATTGAAGACGAGGTAATGTTAAAGCACCACCTAAGTTCAACTCAAGAGACCACCCTCGTGCCAGGTTAGAGATCATGATACATTTCAAACAGCAATTAGTTTGCACTTTGAATGCCAGTATCTCTTAAACTCAACCATTTTTTTGTCATTTTGGTGAGTCGGTGAACATATTTATATATCTTGTTACTGACCTTTGCCTTTAATTCTTTAATAGGGCATGAGATGAAGCATGTTAGACATGAATCACCCCAGGCGAGCGCGTCATTTCAACACATGTTCGATGTGGAAAAAGCAACCAAAACACACGATGCCAGATAATACAGAGAGCATTCTGTTTATGCCGCACTTCCGTATGTAATTTGTGTTCCTGGCATGTATGCATTTACAACAGGAGAGGGTCTTCTTATGTTAGCCATGCTGTTGTTTCGACTGTAAGCATTTTTTACGAAGTTAGCGGTCGAAGATTTCAAGTATGATCTACATGTTTGTTGTAACCTGTACTTCAGTAGCAAACTAGCAGCAAGGATTCTTGGCTCAAACTAGATTTTCCATAATTCTGAGAGAACTTGGAGAATGCATTATATGTACCTGTTTGAGACTCCTAAAATACAAGGTTGGATCCATTCATTATGCTCAAATGGTAACCTTTATTTTGGATTAGAAGCTGCTACATCTTAGGATTGCCAATTTCATCAACAATATACTTACGAAAATACACAGACCATTATTCAGCTGCATCCGTCCTCTCTGATCACGTGGATGTATGTGTTCCTGATGTAATAGTCGAAGACGTACAATGCATGCATGTGAACTTCATGAATGTGTTGCTGATGTAATCTATACAATGCATGTATGTGAACTTCATATATGTGTTGCTGATGTAATCTATAGCTGAAGATGTGTACGTGTATGTGCATGATCTTAGCATAAGTGCTCTAGTGGCTGCATTTGGTGCGTTTTGGTTGTTTTGCTTGCTATCATTGTCATCATATTATGAGATGTGATCACCTGTAGTCTCGGTTCAAAAGGCAATTAAAACCATATGTTTCATCAATGTATGGTCTCTATTTAGTGGTAAGTATAGTCTCAGTTCAACCTTGATGTTCACAAATCACAATCAGCAAATGCCCATCTAGCAGAACACAGACTCAAACTTTACCTTTAACAGCCCCATACCAGGAGGTTTTACATAAGGCCACTAGTTCATTTCACCTTTCATACAATGCTCAGTAAATTTAGGGAGATACTTTGCAAATTTGAACTAAAAGTAGTGACCAGGGTTCATTGACGGAGCAAGTATATCTCACTAAACACAAGCTGAAAAACTTGGGTTTTCCTGAATCTCGATGTCAGGTTCTGAATTCTCACGGCGTCGTATCCGGGACAACGATACTTCTCGATAGATGAGCTGTAAGGTGACGGCTGCTCTGGTCTTTCTCTAGCATCGACATCTTGGTACTCCAGCTCAATGTTCGCTGAATTACAAGAAATATTGAGAAAGTGAGCAAACATTTCAGAATAGCACAGTTTGACCAAACTTTTAAACATACAACCATATATGACCGGGATGCAGACTATATCACAGGAAAATAAATGACGCAATTAGTTAAAGTATTCCAGGCGGTGGCCATCGACGACCTTGTCCTCTCCGTGAAGAAGCCCAAAAAGAAGAAGACGTCTGGGACCGGGGTGGCGCGGCAGAAGCCGCCAGAGATGGCCTAGATGAGAGCGCCTAGCGGGGCCATCATCCCCTTGATGTGGGGGATATGGAAGGAGAGGAACCAGAGGACTTCCTACAGCGCAGAGATCCCTCCAACGGAGGTGACAGATTTGGTGCGGGAAGAGATGCGCTGCGGGCTTTCGCCCACATGCAGGATCCGGAAGATTTGTTTTTCTGTTTTTGCATGTAAAGGGAATTCTCCCTTGTCCAAAATTCTATACATAAACTTCTATTTTATCTAATTGGACGGCGGATTCGACCGCCTTAAACCTAAAAAAAAAAAGTATTCCAGATGGATACGCACTTGCTTTCATCGATTCTATTTTCATGTTAAAATCATGTTACTTATGTAACTCAATCATTCCACTACATGTAAGTCAAACTTTAGGAGATCAATGTCTGAAAAAAAGTCCAAGCAGAGACCACGCGACCAAATTACTCCGACAAACTGACCAGCACTCCACCCAAATAGCCAAGGTTCCGGCCTTCTTTCAATTAAGAAGCAGAATCAACAAGGGAAATAAAAAAATGTTTCACAATTTCTGCAATTCACATGGATCGTTTCTCCTAAATACAAGGATTCAACTTTTCCATGAATGCCTACTGTTTTTAATCAAAACGACATATTCACCAAATTCTCCAAAGCTCAGACTAACACAAACTCAAAATAAATTCCCTATCCATTTCAGAAGGAGAAAGAACACGGTCGCAAAGACGCAAACATGAAATATATTACTAGATTAAGTCTACACATTTCCTATACTCAAGAGATGTCCTCACATGATAACCATGTTTCAAATATGACAAAGAAGCTTAACTCAATCTGAACAACTGAAGCCCGATCAGGTCTCTAATCAATGATTTAATACTAAGAAATCAGGAATGGAATCAATCCACCATCACCGAGTTTGTGTTTATGGACAAACAAAATATGACAGAGAAACGTACTTGATGCAAGCGATCTGGATGTCGTTGGGAGATCGGAACCACGCCGAGGGCGTCGTGCAGGCTGGCGGCGGCGGCGAAGCCATACAGGCAGATTTGGACAACGGAGGAAGGGTTTCGGCGGCGTCGTGCAGCGTCGACGGATTAGGCCTCCGGAGTGGAGGAGCCGACGTCACTCTCGCGCGTCATCCAACATTGACGGAGGCGACGTGCATGGTGGAGGTCGCGGCCGTGTGCTCGGGCGTCGTGCCGCGTCGGCGCTGGCCGTGTGCGAGGTGCAAGCGGCGGCGTCTCGAGGCGGCCGCGTACCTCTTCCATGAGTCAGGGAGCTGATAGGCCTACACTTCGACATTTTTTTTCTTAAATATTATGGTTTTGCTAATTCTCGGCTAGGTGAGAATTAGCTTAACTTTCAGTCAAGTTCAGAACCGTTTGATTTGTCTTTCAAGATTCGTGTTTCTACAGTAGGCAAACGTGGATTGGCCTCTTGTTGTCTTTTGTCCTAGGCCTGTACATACGTTGGAGGCTTGCAACTGCCCGGTTAAAGATTTTTTTTGTTGGGCAGCTGTTTGTTTACATCTAGTGCGTTGTATTAGTCTTTTTTTATATGGGCTTGTAGTTCACTTTTGTCTTTTTTTTTGTCAGATGGAGAGAAGAGGTTACAGTTTCTATACCGAGACATATAGAGTAGTAGTTCGAGTAGACTGGAGCGGTGGAGACTCGAGAGTGACGACTGCAACTCAATTTTATTTTATAATTATAATTTTTCATTTTCCACTTGTAAGTGGGTTTGTAACTGAGTTCCTTTTTTTAGTTGTAAACGAGGTTGCAACTGAGTTTTTTTTTCAGTTGCAAGTGGTGTCGTAACTGACTTTGTCATGTTTGTAAGTGGGGTCGTGGTGACTTTTCCTAGTTGCACATGGGGTTGTAACCAAGATTTTTTAGTTGCACGTGAGATCGCAACTGACATTTTTCAGTTGCAACTGAATTTTTCTTCCAGATGCAAGTAGAGTCGCAACTAACATTTTCTAGTTGTAGGTGGGCTCGTGGTGACTTTTTCCATTTGCACTTGGGGTTGCAACCAAAGTTGTCGGAATCGTGATTCTGAGTCGGATCAGAACCTCTATGGTAGGATCGCAGACAGTAGGATCATAGCTTTTAGAATCGTAAAATCTAAGATTCTACTTAATAGAATCGTAGAATCGTTCGGCTCAATTTGAGTCGTAAAGTCGTAGAATCGCATGGTAGAATCATGATTCTGACAACTATGGTTGCAACTAAGTATTTTCCTCAGTTGCAAGTGGGGTCGGAAATGACATTTTTTTAGTTGCAAGTTGGGTTGCAACGGAAATTTTTTTAGTTACAAGTGAGGTCGCAACTAACATTTTTCTAGTTGCAAGTGGAGTTGCAACTGAGTTTTTTCTACAGCTGCAAGTGGGGTCGCAAATGATTTTCTTTTCCAGTTGCAACTGGGGTCGCAACTGACATTTTTAGCTGCAATTGAGGTTGCAACTGAGTTTTTATTTCCAGTTTCAAGTGGGGTCGCAATTGATATTTTTCTAGTTGCAAATAGGGTTGCGACTGAGTTTTTGTCCAGTTGCAAGTGGGGAGTTTTTTTCCAGTTGCAAGTGGGGTCGCAACTGACATTTCTAGTTGCAAGTGGGGTTGCAACTGATTTTTTTTCCAGTTGCAAGTAAGGTTGCAACTGATATTTTTCTAGTTGCAAGTGGAGTTGTAATTGAGTTTCTTTTCAGTTACAAGTGGGGTCGCAACTGACATATTTCTAGTTGCAAGTAGGATAGTTGCAAATGAGGTCGCAACAGATATTTTCTAGTTGTAAGTGTGGTTGCAACTAAGTTTTAAGTGCGATCGTAACTGACATTTTCTAGTTGTAAATAGGGTTACAACTGAATATTTTTTTCAGTTCCGAGTGAGGGAGTGAGGGTGCAATTGACTTTTCCGGTTGTAAATGGGATCGGGCTGACTTTAAAAAAATAAAATTACAACACACTACAGTCGTATGTTTTTCTGACAGAGTACACTGCAACAGTACTACAGTACCGTTCCTTTCAGCAGAGTACACTACAGTTATATCAAGCAAAGAAAGGAAAATGGGCTGATCAGCCCAGCACATGCGGACACGCATGGTGAGTCAAGGCCCATGCTAGTTTCGCAATATCACAGCGAACAGACGGGTGAACAATCGATCGCGATTAGAGAAACGAAACGGATCACTCTAACACTGTGTTTGGTTGCACAGAATTGAGGCATGGAATTGAATTGGACTAAAATTCCAAATCCGAGATGGAAATGAATTGGCCTCTAATTCAATTCTGTTGTTTGGATGTGTTTGGAAATTGATGTTGGAATCAAAGGGTGTAGCCAATTCCAAATCTTGTTTGGATGTACAAACTATGGAATTTAATGTTTTGTTGAATTTGTCCAATTTAAATTTGTGTATATGTATAAAAAGATAGCATGTGTACATTGCATCGTATATATATTGTTTTCCACGCATAATAAAACTTTTTAAACATATATTTTCTGTTGATATTTTCACAGCGTGCTCGAGTTCCCCGGAATCGATTGCCCCGGCGTGCTTGAGTTCGACTGGTTCCCCTCCTGTGGCCGGAATCGGCCGCCTGTTGCCGGAATCGGCCGCCTGTTGCCGGAATCAGCCGCCAAGAGGACCGCCGGGGCGGGGCGGAGCAGTCCAGATCTCCTTCAGGCGGCAGTGGTAGCAGGCGAATCCCGTCCAGGCGGCGGCGGGGTCAGCAGGCGGCGGGGTCACCAGGCGGCGGCGTTGGTTGGCGTCACGGGGCGGCGGGGTCACCATGCGGCGGCGGCGGAGCGGGGAGGTGTGGGGTGGGGCACGCTGCGGGGGCGGAGAGGGGCGGGGCGGGGCACGCAGTGGCGGGGCATGGAGGGTGCACGAGGGAGGAGAGGGAAGGGAGCCTGGAGGGAGGCCATGGCCGCCGGAGACGGGAGCTCGAGCTAGAGGGGGCATGGTGCGGGAGGAGAGCAAGCACGGGGAGAAGGCACGGGGAGGAGAGCGAGCGAAGCCGCAGGTGAGTTTCCGAGCCTTTCCGAGCTCGCGACCTCGGAATGTTTTGGGCGAACCGTTACACTGGGTGGGGGAGGGCTCGGAATTTGATCCAGTTTCCACGCGACAATTCCAAACGCAGACCAAACGGCGGAATTTACGGAATTGGCTCAAATTCCAATTCCATGCCCCAATTCTACGCAACCAAACACAGTGTAAACCTATGTGCTGATGTCAGCTGACTGAGAATTAGCTTAATTCTTAGTCAGCTGAGCGTTAGACAAACCCTAAATATTATGGTTTGGTGGGCTGTTGGGCCTAATCTCCATGGCTAAATCTCAACCGTTCGTTCAATTCATACTGGTCACTTTTCAGGAGTAGTAAAAGGTACTGTAAATCTCAACCGTTCGCTTGCTACCTGGCCATTGCTTCCCTTTATATACACCAAATGAAGATGCAACTAGACAGCTGAACCAACAGACAGCACTAATCTACACGATAAGTTTCTGCTTTTTTATGTGTCTGCCCTGTGTAGGAGTGGCAGCTTGCTAGCCATGCCTCCAGCACTGCAGGCAGGCAGGATCATCTGCACGAGCACGAAAAAAGTAAATGACACTGTCGGTACCACAACTTGCACGGTGGGTACACTTAAGTCACTCAACTTGTAAAACGGATAAACCCGTCACTGAACTCATCAATTGTGTGCACATTGGTCACAAATGAGCCATGTCAGCCGGTTTTTCTGTTGGACCGGTTCACGCATGGGTCACGTGAGCTCCTCGGTGGTAAATAATCTTGCAACTTATCCCCTATATTTCTAATTTATTTGAAGATCGAACCGTTGACCTTTCTCGTGTTCTGTAGTGTGGCCGAGGCGGCAGCAGCACCTGCTGGCGATGCGGGAGCGGCGAGCTCGTTGTCAACGCCGCCACTACCTCTGCAGGCCGCCACCGCCGCTCCCGCAGGCGACCGACCTTCTCCCGCCTTCAGATCTTGTCCCCGCTGCCGATTCGCTCACCTCCCGCCATCCTCGCCCGAGTCGTGCGGTCCCAGATCGACCAGGCCGCCGACCTTCTGCCTCGCTCGCAGTCTGTCCGTGCGCCGCCTGGCCAGCAGGTCGAGGTCGTAGTTCATCGCTCCGTGCCTGTCCATGCGCCGCCGGGCCAGCAGGTCGAGGTCGCATCGCCGTCGTTGCTCATCTTCGCATATTGTGGCTCTCGGCGGCGTCAGCTGTTTGTTGCTTTGGTCCTCTCCGTCCGGCCGTCCCTATGCGAATCTGCTTGTGATACTTGCCGAGACATCTGCAGCTGTGCGAATCTGTGATGAATCAATCAATACTTGTGAATCAATCAGTACTTGTGCCGCCGGCTCCGACTTGGAACGAGAGAGAGAGAGAGCTAGGTCTGGGTAGATTTGGCATGACAGAGAGTGAGCGAGATGTGAGAAATAAGATGGATTTAACTGTTTGAATCAAATTTGCGAAACGACCTTCTTATTTGTCAACAAGGTTTGATCGACAAACAAATTAAATTAGAAGGATAGGGGGTAAGTTGCAAGATTACTGACGGGCGACGAGCTCACGTGACCTGTGCGTGACCGGTCCAACAGAAAAACCAGCTGACGTGGCTCGTTTGTGACCAATATGCACACAATTGATGAGTTCGGTAACGGGTTGTTCGTTTTGTAAGTTGAGTGACTTAAGTGCACCCACCGTGCAAGTTGTGATACTGCTAGTGCCATTTACTCGGCACGAAAACAAAGGAGTTTCTAGGTGGTGGAAGAGGAATAGTTGACACGGCTCCAACAAGATATTCATGAATTGTGATCTGCTTCTGATTACAGATGACAGGCTTGTCGGCTGATGGTTGAATACACAAGGAAGACTAAGTTGTGCAGCATCGCTGGCTTATTATTCATATGCAATACTGAGATTATCCACAATTGCACTAGTCTTACATCACCTAAGCAAGCTTTAGTCACACTGTAAAGGTCCCAGTTATAGGTGCCTGTCCCGATTCAGGATTTCAACTGTCTATTATAGTTCTAATTTTTTTTTTTTGCGGGTGGTCTATTATAGTTCTAAACTGTCTTTTGATCTAACAGCTTGTTTCATCTGAGAATCAACAGTGCTGCTATGAGAAAGAACAAGCGTGGGTAAGCCGTAAGCGTGTAATTCTATAGCACTGGTTGAACACTGCTCATCTCACCTTCCACGGTGCCCACATGGATACCTCACAGATGAGCTCCACTCCCAGTAGACGTTGATCCTCGCTGACAAAAATCGGCAGTTTACTGTGAACGGTAAAAACACCTCGTAGCCGTTGATCCTAGCTGAAGTTGAATCCAACGATCGGCTACGCAGCTTCGTGCTCTTTATTCTTTTAGAAAGTTCGGAGCAATTACAGAGTTTGGGACTCCGCACAGGCGGCTCCGGTCCAGCTCATGAAGCAGCGGTGGCTACCCTAACCTTAGTCCGAGCCTAGACTCAACGGATAGATGATTTGGTACTTTGAGCCCCAAAATTTGAGGAAAGAGATGCGAGTTGTGAGCAATTTGCAAAAGAAAAAATGTACTCCTATGAGCGGGATTGCAAATGTACTAGGTGGGCGGGAGGAGTTGAGTACATGGATTAGTCCAAGACGATCTTCTTGATCCTGTTATCCTGGTCGAGCTGGACAATATGTCGCTACAGTGCTACACCAGTCAAGGCTGACATCCGTGGGAGCTTCCAAGTCTAAACTTTGGCTGTAGTTTTTTCATAGGGGTTTTCATCTAGACATGAAATAGAACTTACCCGTGCTCGCAGATCTTAGAGCAAGTTCAACATAGTCAAACTTACATAAGTTTCCCTACCCAGTTTTTCTCGAAACAGGCTTTCGCCCCGCTTTATAAATAAAGCCACAAACAGCCGAACTGATACAAGGTGGTGAGGAAACCCTCTTACAAAGCAAGTAAAAAAGAAACGACAAACGAGACAAGAGCAAATGCCCCAACTCCAAGTCGAGCAAGAAAACCCGGAGAAGCCAGACCAAGCTAGAAGCAACCTAGACTACCGAGCAGGTCCGAAACCGCGCCTCCTGATAAGATCATCGGACAACGTTGCACCGAACACACCAAGCCATTGCTGGAGAGGGCCGCCTGCCCCCTCGCTCCGGGCCGTGGAGCGCCGATCCTGTCAGCGAATAGCGAGGACCGAGAACGGTGACAACAAGGTCACGTGTAAGAGATAGGAGACCGGCGAGGTCATCCCATGCCGGAGCCACCGAAGCTTCACGCCAGGAATTGAAGCTGCAACAAACAGACCCCTAAGCTCCACGACAACGCCCCCAGGAGGGTAGCGACGCGTTACGTCGTCGTTGCCGAGTCCGAAGAATCGGACTAGGATTTTCACCCGGAACCTGACACGGAGAGAGGACTCCACAACGATGCCCTCAAGAGGATTACGACGCCAGTAGGCGCCGCCATCGCCGGCGCACAAGCGCGGAGCTTTCACTCGAACCCTCACTCATGCCACCCAAGGGTCGCCAAAGACAACCCGATGGGGGAATCGCCGTCACCAGCAAGAGCCCTCCAAAACTTGACCGGGGAACCGTCACCACGAAGACGACAGCACCAGGGACGCCCGCCGCCCCTCCCCTCGCTGCCTGTGCAGCCAAACGGAGGCGCCACCACCGCTGCAACGCTGCCTACCGCGAAGCAAGACGCGCAACCTCTCCATCCGGGGCCGCCACCTCGGCGTCCAAGGTCACGCACCAAAGGAACTCCGACGCCATGGAACGAACAGGACACGGTCGCCAAATCCTAGTCCGCCTGACCTAGATTTAGCAAAACGCGACCGGCAGTGAAAAAGCATGGCGGCGGGGGACGGTCAGTATAGCGGGTGCGGCGCCTCCGCGCCTACCACTGACCACCCTACCCGGCGGCTAGGGAAACCCGGGCCGACCAGGCCCAGATCAAGGCCCTCGGGCCCAGATCTGGCCACCACGCACAAGCCACATCCACCGCTGCCGGTGGCCAGTCCAGAACCCTCCACCGTGGCACGCCACCGCCGCGTCCTCCATCCCTGCTGCCCGCCATGATCGGAGCGCCGCCGGCCGAGACCCATCACCAAGCTACACCGCCGCCAGATTGGGAACCGCCCCCTCGGGCCCTCCTAGCGAGCGGGGAAAAGAGATCCACCGCCGTCGCCCCCGCGTGGGCTTTGCCCAGCGGCGCCTGCCGACGGCGGCGGTGGGGGAGAAGGTGAGGGGGGCGAGCTAGAGTGGAGGGGAAGGGGCGCCCCGGTCGCCCAGGGAGGGGCGACGGGAGCGATAGGAGAAAGAGGCGTCCCTACCCAGTTTTCAACGTATCTATTCCTGAAATAGAGGTAGCAGTAGGGAGCAGGATGCACTCAATGCACTCCCCCCCCTAACATTTCGCAGTAAAACTCATGTGAACTCTGTACCAACGCTCTGATAAATTGATTCACAACAATTAATTGTTAAATTTTGAATATAGTGCTAGTCATACAGGCATTGTGTTCTACATGAAAATCTTGTGGGAGTCGTATGGCAGCCGTTTTTGGCCGACGGCCTGCCAAGTACGAATTCTTTTAGCATTAGATTGACAGAGAGCGTATGTTTGATATCAACCTTGGTGAAGTATCATGGATATCATACCTTTTTTTTTTAACATGGAAAGGCCCCGAAGGGCCAGGATACCATTAAGTCAACAGCGGCAGGTACAATATACAAAAGGGACCACCCGAAATACCAAAATATCAACTAGCTCCCTAGCTTTTACAAAGAAGACCCTATAAAGAAATTGAAAATTTCGATAAGGTCATCTGCCGCATCTAAGGAAGAAAGAGCTCCAGTCGTGGCCGTCATCAGATTAAGCCACTTGGCTCTCAGTCGACATGGAGCGCCACAATAAGCTCAACATCAGGCCTCCGCATGGAGGTTGAAGGAACGTCGAGATGCTTCTCCAGCATCTAAGGAAGAAAGAGCTCCAGTCGTGGCCGCCATCACCGGCGTCGGGGATTAAGCCACTTGGCTCTTAGTCGACATGGAGCGCCACAACAAGCTCAACATCAGGCCTCCGCATGGAGGTTGAAGGAACGTCGAGATGCTTCTCCAGCGTGTGTGGCCACCAGATGGCCTCCAGAGTTGGGCGGCAATCAAACTATCAAAGGCCCCCGAGTGTGTACTCCTAAATAGAGGTATCCCAACTGCAGGGCAGTTCAACGGCGCCGTTGAGCCCAACAATGACTCAATCTAGCAATGGCAAAGGACTCGGCCTTGTTTACATGTCTATCCATGGTATTTTATTTGAAACCTCATGCTGATTGATAGATTTATGCACCACTAAGCCGAATATAAAGTTTTGCTATTCAGGCTAGAACTCCTAATTGTTGCAGCAGGTGTCACACACATTGAGGCTTTTGGCGATTCGTTGCTAGTCGTCCAATGGATATCCAAGGTTTCCATAATTTTGACTAATCACTAAATATCTAGCTCAGCCCCTCATGGTGAGGTATAGATCTACTCCTGCTTGTATGTATTATGTGTTGATGGATCTTGTCTAAAGGATTACTGGTCGAAATGATCTTAGCTTAAAACCCATGTCTCATGGACCCGGCTCATGTCTTAGAGCATCTCCAACAGACGCGGGGTAGTCTGGCGCGCTAAAAAAAATTACAGCGCCAAAATAGCACTTTTAGCGCGCCGTGGTTGACATCGGTTTTCCAGATGCCCAAAAATATAGCGCGCAAACTGAGGCTCTCCAACAGACGCACTAAAATACAGCGCGCAAACTGCAGTAGTATAACAAACAGGTCTCTAAATTTTACGAAAACGACCCTACGAAATTTTTGAGAACATCAATTGGGTCTCTGGAATCGTCCTCCACCAACACGCCATGGCCGGCGGCGCGATTCCGGCGGCCGTACATGCGTGCGGCCGGCCGGCGGCGTGCGTGCTGCGTGCGTGCGTGTGTGCGTGCGTGGGGCGTGCGTGCGTGCGGCCGGCCGGCGGCGTGCTTGCGTACATGCGGCCGGCCGGCCGGTGGCGTGGTGCTTGCGTGCGATCTTGCGTGAGTCGGGTGCGTGCGGCCGGTGTGAGTCGCGTGCGTGCGGAGGCATACGACGCGGGAGACAACGCGGAAGGTTCAGTTTGGCAGTTTTTCTTTGCGGCAGAGTTTCTGATCTTATAGCGTGCTGGAATGGCCGCTCTAAATTTGCAGCCTAGCATACTGCTTTGTCTCGCGCACTGGACGACTTTTACAGCATGCTAGCGTGTATTGGAGCATCGTTTTTAAACCCGCGCGCGCTAAAAAGCAGTTATTTCCAGCTTAAATAGTTTTTTTTTTCCCTCCGTTGGAGATGCTCTTATATGCGGGCACGGTCAAACTCGGTGGAGTTGGCATCTTCTAGCCGGGACAAGAACTCCGGACTGGCCCAAAATGACTTTTGACCTTGCGTCTGTCGGCGCTGA
This sequence comes from Puccinellia tenuiflora, assembly GCA_012064385.1. NCBI lineage: Eukaryota > Viridiplantae > Streptophyta > Magnoliopsida > Poales > Poaceae > Puccinellia > Puccinellia tenuiflora. The sequence continues at coordinate 80,682 of QRDG01001246.1, forward strand.
ATCAAGAAACTCAGCACGCACACACGCGATCACAGAGAGGAAGACAGTGGTTTTTTGGTGCAGTGTACAACGTACTGCGTTTTCTGTTTTTCCTTGCGTTATTAGTGGAGCGATTACAAAGCTTGATCCTAAAACCGGCGATGACTGAGCCTACTGAACGTGCCATCCCACGTTCGTCAGATCATGGCCTAGGATGCCTTGCGTCGTGCGAAACTCCGTGCCATCCCACGGCGCAACAAACGCTAGCTACTACCAAGTCAAGACTCCAGAACAGGCTCTGCGAGTCGACCGTTTATGAAAGCTGAAATTAAACTGAACCTAAAACAGTCGACTGAAAACTGCAAGAACGGCTACAGTAAAACTGTTGTCTGAAACTTTGCTTCGTCAGGCTTACAGTTCAACATTTCTCCTCCTAAGCCTGACGATGCGATGTCACCTCCACGACGCCGAGCTTCGATCTCATCTCAATGAACTTGATTCGGCCCAGCGCCTTGGTCAGAATGTCGGCGAGCTGTTCACTAGTGCTCACGTGACCAATGTCGATCTTGTCGTCGTCGATGCACTCACGAAGGAAATGGAATCGAACATCGATGTGCTTGCTCCTGTCGTGGTGCACTGGGTTCTTGCTCAGTGCAATCGCCGACATGTTGTCGACGCGCAGCTTCGTCTTCAGTGGAGCGTCGCCGATCAGCTCGCCGAGGAGCCTGCACAGCCAGACGCCCTGGCATGCCGCGGATGCAGCTGCCACGTACTCCGCCTCGCACGAAGATAAGGCCACTACCTTCTGCTTCTGCGAGGTCCACGTGATCGCACTGGTGCCGAGGAAGAAGACCGTCCCCGTCGTGCTCCGGCGATCGTCCATGTCACCGGCGTAATCGCTGTCACTGAAGCCGATCACCTCTGGTGCTCCTCCTGAGCCACGCTTGTAGCAGCATCCGTAGCCTGCAGTTCCTTTGATGTAGCGCAGGATCTGCTTGACTGCAGCCCAATGCGGTGCCGCTGGTGCCTCCAAGTACCTGCTCACCATGCCAACAGCAAACGTGATGTCGGGCCGCGTGTTGCAGAGGTAGCGGAGGCTTCCGACCACGCTCCTGTACTTCGTCGTGTCCACTGCGTCGCCGGGTGCCGCCTTTCCCAGCTTGAGACGGCTCTCCATGGGCGTGTGCGTCGCGTTGCACTCCGACATGCCTGCAGCTTGCAGGATCTTGTCGACGTACGCGCTCTGACAGAGGGTGATCGCCTCCTCCGTCTGCACCACCTCGATGCCGAGGTAGTACGAAAGAAGCCCGAGATCGCTCATGGCGAACAGCTTCTTCATTTCGTCCTTGAACGCGTTGATGTCGTCGTTGCTGGACCCGGTGATCACCAGGTCGTCCACGTATACGCCCACGACCAGCGTGGACGTGCCGGCGCACCTCCTGTACACCGCGTGCTCGAGTGGGCTGCGCTCGAAGCCCAGGGATGCGAGCGACGCATCGAGCTTGGCGTTCCAAGCGCGCGGCGCCTGCTTCAGCCCGTACAGGGCCTTGCGCAGCCGCAGAACAGCGTTCTGCTTGTTGTCGTTGATGTAGCCAGGAGGTTGGTGCACGTACACCTCCTCTTGCAGGTCGCCGTTTAGGAATGCGCTCTTGACGTCCATGTGGTGCACGGACCAGCCACGGTGCGCGGCGAGGGTGAGCAGCAAGCGCACCGTCTCCATGCGTGCGACAGGCGCGTACACCTCGTCATAGTCCACGCCTTGCCGCTGAGCGTAGCCTTTCGCCACCAAGCGCGCCTTGTACTTCACAATGTTTCCTGCAGGATCACGTTTTACCTTGTAGACCCATTTGAGCCCGATCGCTCGATGTCCAGGTGGGAGAGAGGTGTACTCCCACGTCTCGTTGCTCTGGACAGCCTGCATCTCGGCGTCCATCGCTTTCTTCCAGCACTCGTGCTCCAGTGCTTCTTCGATGGATGCAGGTTCCTCTGCTGCGACAAGGCACATTGCCTCGCTGCCGTGCACCTCCTCCTCCAGGTTCATGACGTAGTCCTTGTAGGCCGTGTTTGGCTGTACAATGCCGTTGCGAGCTCGTGTGACCATCGTGTGTCGTGGAGGTGCTGGAGTAGAGGAAGTAGTCCCACCATTGTCAGGCTCGTTTGCTGTGGCAGGGGTGCATGAAGCAGGGCTGCCACTCGTAGAGCTTGACGGCGTCGATGAGGAAGAACTCGCGGAGCGCGGCGTGTGGGAGAGCGGTGTAGAGGTTGCAGCATCAGTCGTTGTTGCAGCCGGCGTGGGTACAGGGCTCGTGGACTCCTGTGGATAGACAACCACCAGGTGTTCGTCCATGTTCGGCGCGTCGTGCGTCGTCGTTGTCCAGTCCCTCCTCCTCTGTTCCTCGAACTTGACATCTCGAGTCACACGCACCTTCTTCGTTGCTAGATCATAGACCCTGTAGGCCTTTGATCCCTCCTCGTAGCCGATGAAGACCATGGGCGTCGATCGATCGGCGAGCTTGTCGACGCCGGGGCCGACGCGCTTGACATGACATGTGCCACGCACCCAAAAGTGCGTAGGTGATGCACGGCTGGCTTCCTCCTGTGCCATGCCTCGTAAGGCATCTTGTCGTCGACGCTGCGTGTGGGAGCACGGTTCAGTAGGTACACTGCCGTCTTGACGGCCTCGCCCCAGAACGTGACGGGCACGGCCATGCTTTTCAGCAAGCACCGCGCCATCTCGACCGTCGTCTGGTTGCGCCTCTCCACCACGCCGTTTTGCTGCGGCGTGTATGGCGCCGTGGTGAAGTGCTTGATGCCGCCGTGCTCGCACCACTCCTTGAACTCCGTGGAGTTGAACTCCCCGCCGCGATCTGATCGGAACGCGCGCAGGCGACGTCCAGACTGCGTCTCCGCCAGCGCCTTGATCTTTCTGAACTGCTTGAACGCGTCGGCCTTGGATCTGATCACCTCCAGCCACATGTAGCGAGAGTGATCATCGACGACGAGGAGGAAGTAGCTGTTCCCTCCTGCGGTCGCCGGCGTGATCGGTCCACAGAGATCCGTGTGAACCAGCTCCAGGTTCTGCTCCGCGCGGTACGTGGTGGCATGCGGGAACGGCAGCCGATGCTGCTTGCCAAGTGTGCAGCCGTCGCACACCTGCTCCAGGCGATCGAGCAGTGGGATGCCGCTCGCCATGTCCCTCCATGCCAGCTCGCGCAGGGCCCTGAAGTTCAGGTGGCCGTAGCGTGCGTGCCACAGCCATGCTGGATCGGTGCCGCTCGTCATCAGGCACACCGGTCGTGCACTCGTCAGATGCAGCACGTACAGGCGTCCTTGGCTCCTCTTTACGCGTGCGAGGAGCCGATCGTCGTGATCGCGCAGCCGCAGCCAGCCGTGTCGGATGCGCGTCTTGCACCCGATCTCATCCATCTGGCTGATGCTGATGATGTTGATGCGGAGTCGAGGGATGTAGTACACCTGCGACAGTGTCAGATGTTCGCCGTTGCGGCACTCGAAGACGATGGTGCCCTTTCCCTCGATCTGCACTTCCGATCCGTCGCCCAGCTTGACGACGCCGGTTGTGCCGATGTCGAGCTCGCTGAACAGCTCACGGCGCCCCGTCATGTGGTTCGACGCCCCGGTGTCCAGGTACCAGGCCGTGTCACAGCGGGCGCCGATCTCGGCCTTGCGTGCCTGAGAGCGTTCCTCGTTGAGGAGCACGTGCTCCTCTGTGCCCTCGACAGTCACGGTGACGTCGTTCACCATGGCGAGGTTGAGGACGGCTTCTTCTTCGTCGTCCTCCTCCCGTGCCAGGTTCGCCTTTCCCTTGCGTTCCCGGCGCGGCTCTGGGCAGTTCTTTGAAATATGACCAGCAAACTTGTTACAATTGTAACATTTTACCTTTCACCAGTCGCGATCGCTGCTGGGCTCGTGTGCTCGTTGCCCGCCGTCGCGACCTTGCTGCTGTTTGCCCTTGCCGCCGTTCTTGCTGCCGCTGGACGTGCCCTTGTCACGCTGCTTCCCGCGCGCAATCCATTCCTGCTCCGTCAGGAGGATTTGACCGCCGGCGTCAGCGGTGGTGATGGAGCAGCGTTCAGCAGCCGATCGGAGCCGCCCGATCAGCTCCTCGACCGACATGCCGTTGAGATCGAGCAGTGTCTCGATCGAGCACGTGATCTGCGCGTACTGGCTTGGCACCTCGCGCAGGAACTTCTGCACGACCTTGATCTCCTCCACCGTGTCGCCTAACGAGCGGAGGTTGTTGACGATGCCCGTGATCCGCATGCCGAACGCGTCGAGGGACTCGCCGTTCTTGAAGGTGATCTGTTCGAACTCCTTGCGCAGGCGTTGCGCCGTCGCCTCGCGCACGCGGTTCACGCCCACCCGCATCATGCGGATCGCCTCCCATGCCTCGTGCGCCGTGTCCTTGACGGCGAGCGCTGGCACCATCTCTGGTGGCACCGCGCGGATCAGTGCGAACAGCGCCGCCATGTCTTCGCGATCCCCCGGCACCGTCATGCCGGAGACGGCCTCCCAGAGGCCCTGCGCGCGCAGGTTGATCTTCATGACCAAGGACCACTCGATGTAGTTCGTGGCCGTCAGCGTGGGGTAGACGATGTTGGTGCCGAAGTTCGCGCGCTCCTGCACGACGCGCTCGTGGACGATCACCTCGTTGCCGCCCCTGCCGCCTCTCCTGAGTACACTCCGCCCCCGTTCCCGTACGGGTGACCTCGCCGCCGCCGCTGCGCCTCCAGCTCCGCCACCCGCCTCGTTGGCTGGCGTCGCCGGCGTGCGTCCACCGTCGTTGGACGCCATCGTCGCCGCGGATCGTAACCGCTCTGATGCCAAATGTCGGCGCTGAATCAAGAAACTCAGCACGCACACACGCGATCACAGAGAGGAAGACAGTGGTTTTTTGGTGCAGTGTACAACGTACTGCGTTTTCTGTTTTCCCTTGCGTTATTAGTAGAGCGATTACAAAGCTTGATCCTAAAACCCCGGCGATGACTGAGCCTACTGAACGTGCCATCCCACGTTCGTCAGATCATGGCCTAGGATGCCTTGCGTCGTGCGAAACTCCGTGCCATCCCACGGCGCAACAAACGCTAGCTACTACCAAGTCAAGACTCCAGAACAGGCTCTGCGAGTCGACCGTTTATGAAAGCTGAAATTAAACTGAACCTAAAACAGTCGACTGAAAACTGCAAGAACAGCTACAGTAAAACTGTTGTCTGAAACTTTGCTTCGTCAGGCTTACAGTTCAACAGCGTCATGGGCTTTTTAGGTTTTTTTAAGCTTTATCTTTAATCTGGTCATATATTTATCTTGTCTTTACAGTCTTTGTAAGGCGATGAAGGGCTATCTCCTCTTAATTGATCGGATGTTTGCATCCAGTCTCAGCTCTGCTCCTCCTCCATCCAACGACTTTACCCGTTGTGTAGATCATTGGCGTGTCAAATTGTGCTGGCATTATCCTTATTTTGATTGCATGCTCGTTGTTCTATGTGTGCACTTTGGTTGTATCATTTGGTTTTATTTATAAGATGCAGAGCGGCCGTGGCAGGGGCTCAGCTTCTCCATCCCACAAGAGGCCGAGGAGATGTTTCTCACGGCGGTGGACTGCAGAATCGGTAATGGTCACAAGATGCACTTCTGGAGGGACCCGTGGATCGACGGACGCACGGCGCAACGAATTGCGCCTAGCCTTTGGCCGTTCGTCAGAGGAAGCGACAAGAACCTCACCGTGCAGGAGGCAATTGCCAATAACAGATGGGTCCGCGGAATCCATGGCACTCTCACGGTGCAAGCAGTTGTGGAGTTCTTGGAGCTTTGGGAGCTAATACAAGGTCAGGAGATAGAGGAGGGAGAAGATATGGTGAGCTGGCGACTGACTGCTAATGGGCAGTACTCCTCCAAATCTGCATACTCTGCCTTCTTCTTTGGTCGAACGGCGGTCCCCTGCGCGGCGGAAATCTGGTCCGCCGGCGCGTCGTTATCGCAAAAGCTGCACATGTGGCTAGCAACAAAGAACCGCCTCTGGACGGCGGACAGATTGCAGCGACGTGGTCTGCAGCACCTACCGCACTGCCCATTGTGCAACCAGGAACCGGAAACGGGCAGATGATCCAGTGCGTCTTCGCGCGCGAGGTTTGGTTCGCGGTGTTGCAGTGGCTCGGTTTGCAGAGCTTCACTCCTGCGCCGGACGCCGTCATTGAACAGTGGTGGCCAGCCCTAGCCGCAGCTGTCCCGACAAGGAAGAAGAAGGCAGTGAATGGTCTAGTTACACTAACGGCGAGATCCATTTGGCTAGAGCGGAATAGCCGTGTCTTCGATCATGTGGATTCTGCGCCGGCGGTGGTTTGTGCCCGCATTAGGAGCGAGTTCGAGTTGTGGACTGCTGCGGCAACGCGGTTTTCCCACCTACCCTCACGCGTTCCGGTCTTATCCTGGCCGTCGAATCCTGTTGGAATCCGTTCCGGTGTCGAATCCTGGCCGTCGAATCCGTTCCGGTGCTTTGTTACAATTATACATATCCTGGCCGTCGAATCCTGGCCGTCTAAAACCCACGATGGTCGGCCAGGATAAGACCGGAACGCGTGAGGGTAGGCGGGATGACATTTTCGCTGCTGCGGGCTTATGTGGAGAGACAGAAAGGTAGCGATCGGTGAGTTGAGTGGTGGAGACCCGCATGTGGGCTGGGACTCAGTAAATGCTTGTAACAACCTCTGTAAATGTTTGTGCTTCTCTATCTTAATAAAAAGACACGCGATGCTCGCGCGTGTTCTTGAAAAAATAAAGCGGCATGAAAACCAATTTCCTTGAACAGAAACAAAGCACTTCAAGCCGATCGCGTTCAACTCCGTTTAGAAACACCACACGCAAATGAAATCCTTAAAATCAAAATGGATGACAGATAGATGAGACATGCATATATAAACGCGGTTTTCCCACCTACCCTCACGCGTTCCGGTCTTATCTTGGCCGTCGAATCCTGTTGGAATCCATTCCGGTGTCGAATCCTGGCCGTCGAATCCGTTCCGGTGCTTTGTTGCAATTATACATATCCTGGCCGTCGAATCCTGGCCGTCTAAAACCCACGATGGTCGGCCAGGATAAGACCGGAACGCGTGAGGGTAGGCGGGATGACATTTTCGATGCATATAAACGCGGTTTTCCCACCTACCCTCACGCGTTCCGGTCTTATCTTGGCCGTCGAATCCTGTTGGAATCCATTCCGGTGTCGAATCCTGGCCGTCGAATCCGTTCCGGTGCTTTGTTGCAATTATACATATCCTGGCCGTCGAATCCTGACCGTCTAAAACCCACGATGGTCGGCCAAGATAAGACCGGAACGCGTGAGGGTAGGCGGGATGACATTTTCGATGCATATATGCATGGATCAAGCATGAACCATGCCATTTATTCTGTGACTACAAATATATATCACCAGTTCACCGCCGCATAACACAGATTACAGAACCGAACGAAGTACCAGCGAGTAAGACGTAACCGATCGATCGAGCTATGCGCATGCTCGTTGATTATTTGGGGGAAGGCATGAAAGACACGAGCTCCCTGGGATTGGACTTGAGCCACGCCTTGACGACCACCACGGCGTCGAACGGCCGGTCGCCGCCACCGGCGCCGGCGCTGCGGTCCCGGGCGATGACCTTGAGGTAGTACGCCACGCCGGAGACGACCTGCTTCTGCGCCGCCGCCACGCCGGTGAAGGCCAGCCGGACCTGGACGGGGTCGCCGTTGTTGCCAGCTGCTCCGCCCTGGCTGAGGCGGCGGTTGTGCTCTGCCACCGCGAACCGGCCCAAGGACTGCACCTGCTTGTTCGTGCGCGCGTCCTTGATGGTTGTCCGGCCGCCTGTCGCCGCCGCCGGATCAGCCAGCGGCTGCGCAGTTTCGGCGGCAGCAGGGGCCTGGGCGGCAGCGAGGGTGGCGAAGAGGAGGAGGAGGGAGATGGCTGCGGCGGAGGCGGCCATTCTTGGAGCTGTGTGGTGGGTATTTGAGGGCAGAACTCTCTTGGTGCGTATATATAAGCACGGTGAGTTGGTGACGAGCCGAGTGTAGAGAAGGAAAATCTTGTACTGGCAAGAACCAAAAGAAGAAAAGGCGGAAGATGTGGAATGATTGGCCTCCGTGACCGGTGACGACAAAGCAGCGCTCCGGTGCGCGTAAACTCGATCTGGCCAAAATCTAGTCCCCACTCCAATTCCGTCTCGCGTAATTACTGGAGTAGTTAGATTAAGCGTACGTAGAGAAGGTTTAAAAAAAGGCGTAATCCGTCTTGAACAAAGTGGAAAAATTGTAGTTTTGCGGAGAGTTAAATCAATATGAAAAATTCCTTCGGATGCAGTTTGGGAGAAAAAAAAATAGCACGCTACGCTTCAGTTGGAACATGCAATTCATGTTCGATACGAGTTCTCTAGGAAACAAACACGCCTCTTAACCTCATTTTTCATTTATTTTTTTGCGTAAATTTATTCACACTTTCTGTATGATATCCACACAACACGATCTCCTTGTTGCAAAAGATCTACTATTGTTCTTAAATTTTCGTTAGGCCTCTTTGGTTTGGTATCTGTGAGAATTCTAGTTATTAAGAACATATTTTCCATAGTTGCTTGATCCATATGATTTTAATCCATGTATGTAATCGTTTCTCTAAGAATTGCTTTGTGCTGCATTTCGTAGGGAAATTTCCATTGAAATAAAAGCTCTTGGATAGATTCTTATGTTCTTTTCCTATAGTGTAATCAAACAACCTTTCGTGAAAAACAATCCAATGGATCAAACAAGCTCAGGTTATGTGCTCTTCAATACTTGGCTTTGTACATACCTACGTGGATTGATGGATTGCAGGAACAGGAAATAAACAAATGAATTTTGGAGGGGGCAGAGAGAGAGCATTTGTCTTCTATAAAATCAAACAAATAAGGTATGAGCATTTACGGCTGTGTGCATCAATCGATGCAGAGGCCGGGGTGATTCCCCTTTTCGAAGAAAGAAAAAAAATGAGCTCATATTTAGATTCCAATAGAATGGGTGGGGGGTAGGAATGCTTTCCTAGGAATTTGGCAACCACAATTCTATGGTCCCAACTCCCAAGGACTCTTGTAGATAAAAATCCTAAAGAACCAAAACCTCCAAAATTCATCTGAATATCCTACTATCCGAAAAGGTCCTAAGTTCATCTTTTTCTATGTTTTTATAATTCTATGAATCGAAGAGTACCCTTGAAGTTTTCATGTGATTTTGGTTCGTCCAAGAAGGTATGGTACAAGCAACCTGTAGCGCCCCGACCCCGTAATTATACAGAGAGCCTATGTAACCCACAGGCTATGCTACACAATCGAAGGGCATGGGGTTACCGCTCCCACGCAACACCTCAATCATGCCATAAACACTGGCATAGCTATCAATGTATAATAGAGAGATCAAGACTTGTGAAACAACTGGCACATCACAGACTCTACGACATAAAAGAGCATATAGCAACTCATATAGCGAGAAAGATACAATTTACACAACAGGGGTCACAGACCCAACAGTACATCATGCGGAAGACAAATATGCTGTCTAAACAACAAGATCCAAAATATGGCCTAAGATGCCTACAGATAAACATCCCAGCCAGCTTGTTCCACGACGTCCCAAGCTGTCACCTGGGAACCCCAGACTACTCGTTGATGTCAACGAAGAACCCACATTTCTACTCGGTGACGTCCTCCTCTGAAACAATTAATATTCAACAAAGAGAGACTGGGTACGACGTACTCGCAAGTTTAGTAGGGTGATATAGGCCCAATGATGACATGGCTCTAAAGTTGTATAGTGGTTATTTTGCATAAAGCTAGTTTTCCTTTTCAAAAGACATATCTGACTCATGGCATCGACTACTCAGAAGGTTTTCGAAAGGAGATAAGATAGTAAACTTTCATTTTTGGTTCACATTGAACCAATTGTAGCCAGAAACCATCACTCACCTCCACCAAGGCACTCCCTCGAATCACCCTCGAGGAAATGAACCTTTAACACACGTTGAGCTGCAACCTCTAGTTGCCAAATTTTAGTTAAGTTCAGGTTTTCTATGGTCTCGTATATCCGTTCCCAAGTCGTCCATAACCGCGGACACGGCTTTTCGAAAAGATTAAACCCTGCAGGGGTGTACTAATTTACCCATTGGTACCGTCCGGCTCACCTAATTAGCTCTCTTCCGGGGAAGGCCGGCGAGTGGGCGCGGTTAGACCTTTACCTTGCATGAGGCTTACTCAAGGATCATCAGTGTGCGGAAGGACAGGTTCAGCGCCTCCAACGCCCTGCCCCGCGGCCACGTCCTAAACACCACGTCCTCATAGAGCCTTTTTCCACCCACACACTCACACGCAAATAGAAATCTCAAAATAGAGGACCCTTGACAAGCCCCTCACAAATTATTTGGTCAGTAAGGATTACATACGTCCCACCAATGGAAGCACGCTTGATCTTGATTCTAGAGACAAGAACTCGCACCTAGGGGCAAGAATGAGGCAAAACACCATCCCGATGGCAACTCATCCAAGCCTTTTATGTATTTTAATTAAGTACCACAAGTAACTACCATGTCCGAACATTCCATTAACTTCACAGTTATGGAAATACAACAACGGACAACTAAGCATTCGACTAAGCATGGCTAAGCATAGCTAATCATTTATCCAGTAGATATGAATTATCTCAGGCCAACACATCAAACCTATGGTTCATAGGAGGGGAAACATGTGATGGTGTAGGGAACATGCAATTCATAGGATACTCTATGTCTTGTCCAAAAATTGACATTGGAAACGAATGCAATATTATGTGGATAAAATAATTGTATAAAACAATAGGATGCTATATGCCAAGAAGGTTAGGTTATCTCTTGCCTTGTTGACGGGGCGTGTAGCACAGCTCGTCAAGATACGGTGGGGAAACCTCGACTCCTGAATCTATCGATACCCAAATAATAACAGAAGAACAAATAAATAACACGAAGACAAGGTGCAATGCACAATCATGATAACATGTCAAATTTATCCAATGATATCATCATATAATTTAGTTAACAATTTAAATGGAGTGCCAAATAATTAGTGCAATTATTTGGAAGCAACCCCATATTTAACTTAGTGACCACATGGTTTATAAATTATTACATTACTAAAAAGTGGCTTAAATAAGCATGGACATGATATGAATATATAGGTATTATTCTTCTGATCATTTTGGTACCTCGTTTGGGATTTTCCAATTATCGATGAATAAATAGTGAATTAAATGATTGTTTGAATTTAATTCTTTTCATCATTCAAAGAATCACACCAAAGTAAAAGTTGTTGTCATGATGTGATATTAGCATGATTATATAGCATATGTCATGCTGAGCACTTTGATATTTTATTCACAATTTTAGGGTAATTATTTATCAAGTTATGATTTTTCCCAGGATTGATATTATTTTTGCCATTTTAATAATTTTTAATAAACAACAAGATAAATAGTTTCAAAAGACCACTACAATGATACTAACAGGTAGAGTTTTTTTTCTGAACAAATTGGTATATCATTTGCTAAAATTTGAAACAATATTTTCTTAGTTATTATTTTTATTTTATTTTACTTCTTTATTTTTATCTGTTGGGCCGGCCTCCAGGTCGGCCCAGGCCGGTTTCCAGGCCGGGCTCATACCTGAGCCAGCCGGCCTCCTGGCCGGCCCAGACCGGCACCCAGGCCGGGCTCGTACCTGAGCCAACCGGCCTCCTGGCCGGCCTGGCCGGTTCCCAGGCCGGTGGTGACCACCGGTGACGGCGAGCACAGATACGGCGACGGAGGGCGTCCGTGGACGTGCTAACAGGTGCAAATGAAGCGCGGGAGCATGGGAATCTAACGGGGCGGCGCCGCTACTTCTTGGTCGCCGGAATCGACGAGAACGACGGCGACCGGCGGCGAGCTACGGCGACGGCGTAGAGCGAGGGAGGGAGGAGGAGAACGGAAGTGTCCCTAAGGACCAGCAGCTCACCAGTGAGCCAGTTCCGTGGACGGCGTGGCAAGGGGAGGACGGACGGCAGCGCGGCCGTACGCAAACGGCGGCGGCCGAAGGCGGAGAAGAAAGCATGGCGTCGGTGATTTGGGCGACCCCGCCTCGATTCCGCGCACGTGGAGGAGGAGTCGACGGAGCTGGTGGCGGCGTCGGTTTTCTTTGGGGCGGCCGGATCCGACAGCATCCGTAATGGCGGCGGCGGCGGGCAGGAGCTTGGGTAGGACTAGGGTTAGGGTTTCCGCGAGCGAGAGAGGGAGTAGGTGAGGGAGCTAGGGCAGGGCCTCGGGTCTTCTTATCCGCCAGGGGGAGCTCGACAGTGCGCGGCATGGCGCCAGTGCGGGTGCGGTGGCAACGGCGTCGGGCTGGTCGAGCACCCTTCGGTCGCTACAGGGAGGGAGAAGAATGAGACTTTGCAGGGAGCCCCCTGTCTATAAATTTTTATTACATTTTGGTCCAACAGGCTTTTAGGAATTTTATTTGAGGCACTTAACCCTTTTTGAAAATTCTGCAAAATTCAAGTAGGCTCCCCATAACATTTAGAAGCTCCACAAAAATTTGTGCTCCAAAATATAATGTTTTGATCAACATTTGTTCATAAGGTTTGATTATGGCAATTTTAATAATTTCCAAATTTCATTTACTTGGGGTACTTTAAACATTGTCAAAAATAGTGAAATTATTCATGGAGGCTCCCAATATAATAATGAAGCTCCCCATAATTTTAGTTTGAAATTTTGAGAGCTTGCACTTGGTTTAAAATTCAGATTTGGTTTGAACAAATTTTGAATTCTCAATTTTTAATTCTTTGCTTGGCAAGAATTTGCCTTTGACAAATATTTAAAAAAAAATTCTTGGAACTTCCTAGAAAAATTGGAAATTCAAGAATAATTTGTTTTGCCAATTCGAGCAATGTATTTGATTTGGAAATTTGGGAAGTGTTTTTCTTCCCTTTTTAAATATTTCCAATTGTTGCTTTATTAAACTTAGCAATTTAGAAGGTATGCCATGATGCAATGAAATGAAAAGGTGAAAATTTAGTTCAAATTTTAGGGTACCAAACTGGGGCTGTTACACAACCATAGTCCTATAGTTTCTTGGTCATGTGTCTTAGGATTTTTGTGTTCTAAACTGATCCTCGGGTGTTCAAGAGCTTCGTATGAGCTATTCCACAGGAATTTCGGATGAAAACATACACTGCTTCTCACATCATGTTTTCTTCGTTTTTTGTCTAAGAATCCTTGCACTTGAAGGCGTACAATTCATGTGTTGTTCATGCGTGATATCCAGATGGAACTTCTGATATTTTCACGTAGAAATCCATTATAGATGAGATGTCAACTACAACTATTATTGGTTTTTCTCAGGGTTTTATGTCCTTGTGTTGTGTACCAAATGGGTCTAGAGTGTGGATAGTAAATTGATCTGCCATCCTAAATTATCTAATAAGTTTGTATGTCGAAGCTAGAGATTTTTTTTTTTTTTGAGGAAAGGATCCGATCCATATATTCAGAATATGCTATGTAGCACTTTTTTCCTACCTCTACGGGACACCATATATAGCTAGCTTGTATCCGAAAGATTACTTCAAATTGTCAAAAGGCTAGATCAACATCGTACAACATCTTCTTGTTTCTAGAAGTTCATTTGCTCCATGATACGAGGATGATAATGTCCATGAGAAGGGATCTTGGAGTTTATTCTTAATCTCCAAGAAGGCTCCTTGCAGATGTGGCTTTAATTGGAGGGGGTAAGATGCATATGTGGGCACATAATGTGGCCTTAGGATATTTGGGATAAGAACAGGATAAGCTAAACACATGTGACCCCACTATTTCTAGCGATTGTGCACTGGTCCCTGAAATTAGCAGTACGCAACGGCGGCGTTGCCGACTGAATTATGGTATTGATGGGCAAGGATGTGTGGCACTGTTCTATTAGGGGTTGCTTGCAAGCCACCCCCTAAGCCCTAGGAGAACTACTAAAGGCCAAACAGTCTTGCGTCTCCACATGTGCCCACATTTGGAATGCTAAATCCGTAAGGAGAGATGCTGGCCCATCCACATGTGCCCGGTCCCTGTTTCTAAGGACTAGCGATGTGTGTGGTCACGGGTGATCCAACGCAAATGCACGCATGCTTCCATGCTTAGTGATTCCAAGAGAGAAGTAGAATCACGGCGATGGACTTTTTCAGATGTGAACGAAACAAGACATCGCTTGGGAACGGGGACCCTAACAAGCAGCAGACGCCCTTCCGAGTTCAGCTGCAGGACCTGCAAGTTTCAACTCGCAGACCAGACAAAGAATGCCCATAGTTTTCTCAGCCCCAATGCCATGGTAAACCTCCAAATATCCAATCAGGGTTGCCAGCCAACGTCCTCACCTCCCAGCTCCCTCCCACATACCAATGACGGGTTACGGGGTAGCCTGGTAGGGTCATCCAAGTTACATGCTTTTGTCTCCACTGTAAACCGAGTGTAACACAGATTTAACACCATCACCAACTGCAATATACAGATGATGATGTTTGATTTTTAAATACTGATCTTGTATCGTTGCAAGCTTGCAGCTAAGTTTTACCAACATCCTGGCAAAGCAGTAAGTTTGGGTTGATAGTACAACAATCAGGAACCAACAGAACTATAATCTTCTGTTGGCACACATAAATAGACAGCTAAACCTAAAATGCTTCTATATTTGGGTACACGGGATAGGATAGGACAGGACAGGGCGCAGACATACGAGTTGCATGATTGTACTATGCTACAACTCTGCTTTTATCTACACAGCCGGAATTTCATGCCCCTCATCTGTCATATGGGAACTCACTGTCGTCTTCCTTTACCTTAAACGGCTCAGGATGACGGCCGGAGCAATAAAGGTTCCACATCTTGAAGTATGCCCTATCAAGGTTCCGAACCTGAAACAGTGTCCAAGAAGAGCGGATCAAAATTACTGCCTAGATGAAACATACCGGGCAGTATCAAAACGGAAACACTCCCACTTCGTACAGCAATCACTTACCCATCGAGCCGTATCAAATAATGGACATGTTAAACGAACTTCTTTAAGCTTATTGGTTAGTGCTTGGAGTTTTGCTGGGTTTGTTGCCAGTTCAACTGCTCTGTCTTCATACTCCTTCGTGCTACAATCAGAAAAAAAGGAAGGGTAAATTATGGACATACCATCCCAGACAGCATAAACAGATTCTAACCAGTGGTTACCTGCTAACAATCATCTCATCTCCAAGCCCAGTTGCTAAACAGAGGGAACCAGCTACTCTGGTTGCCATTTTCTCTAGTGGAAGTGTGATCATCGGCAAACCAGCCCATAGGATATCAGTGCCAGTTGTGTGTGCATTGCAAAGGGGCCTGTCATGCAGGAAGTTCACCAAGACACAAAATATAGACCAAATATCAGTTTGAACTGATGTGCTTATATCATACAGAACAAATGAAAGAGATGGTTGAGTGCATACGTGTCAAGAAAAAGATCTGCTAATTCGCTTCTTCGGATATGCTCATGTTTCATGGCCACATCTGTGAATATGATCTGATCGGGGCTCACTCCTCTTGCAGCAGCATCTGTATAAAATAGCATTCAGTATTACAAATGTTGAATCAGTTGGTTCATGTGATTCTTTCTTTTCCAGACAAAAAGCTCAGGTAACAAAGAAATATTTAATCTGCTTACGTGCTTTTACTCTCATTTCACCAGTGGCTGGAAACCTTAAGAGCCACAACACACTGTTTGGAACACGTTTGACTATATTACACCTTCAAAAGAGAGTCAACAAACATTAGCATAATGAACAGGAAAGTACAGGTCACAGAAAGTTACCATGTATCAAAAATCTATGCATGCTTTCGACAAACTGCACAGGAAAGTACAGGTCACACAAAAGTTACCATGTATCAAAAATTTCTGGATCCATCTTGTAAAGCTGATTAAAACATGCAAAGATGAACTTATCCTCAGGTAATCCATAATCTGATCTTTTATGTGGGCACACCGGGCTTAAGACATCACAATTTTTCTGGTATAGTAGCCATAGTCAGAAACAACATGAATGAAAGAGAACAAAAAATTAAAATAGTGCAACATGAAGTGAACCTGCTTGTAGTCATTGACGAAATAGCAGTGAGGGAGATGAACAAGCTTTTCAGAGTATATATGTGCATAGCGAGTTGGAGAAACGAACTGCAACCATTGTTAAACAACAAGAATAAGTCAATTAGTGTACGTAAAGCCAAGAAACTATTGGGCATCAAAAGTTGGATTATTATTAAAAAATACATACCTCATCCGTAACCAAGTAGTCTATGTAAGAAGCGCCCGTTGTCCCTGGGAATCCCATGTATGAGACTTGAATAGGTGCTGGTTGCATCGCGAAAATTTCATTCCTTGCACCCTGTTAAAGTTAAATGCATGAAGCAGAATGACAAGTTAATAAAACTAAACAAGAGCTGCTTGAGCTCCCACAAAGCTGATGAGCCGCTTCTTATTTAAAAACACACTAGATTGTATATTTCAAGATATTTAGTGATACCACCTAGCAGCTTCAAGAATAGCACATGGCCACCCAATATTACTATATAATACATGCAAATAAAATTAAAGGCAAAGACTCAGGGCAAATATCAGAGTAATAGCATGTGCTTGTCACTGGACAGAAGTGAGCATGAGAACAAATATACAGGCTATGAAAAGGAGAAGTCTAAGCATTACCTTTGTGTAGCCATTAAGATTGATTAAAATTTGTATCTTGTCTTCATTTATCATTTTGGCAATCATGGGTGATGTCATGGCAGACACATCGCTGAAATGCTCTGCCTCACCTTGGATACGCTGCCTCCATTCAGTGCCATCATTTTGACTCAACGCGTAGCAAAAAACCTGGTATACCAACTGATGAGTTGTTGATACAATAAATCCATAAGGTGTAATAAAAGAATTAAGGGAAGTGGACAACCTCAACATTGTCACGGTCATGCATTCCAAACACTGAACCCATGAGATGGGAAAGCGGGTGATTACCAAAATCACTACTAACATATCTGCAAAATTCATGAGATGCATATTACTCAGTTGTTGATGGAACCCAACAAATACGATAGAAGTGCCTTTAGGTACGTACCCAACCCTGAGTCGACCATGTTTACCCTTTGCCTTCGCAGGCAAAGGGGGTGGGTGGACAAATGGTGGCAACCCAAAACGAGAAGCAATCAACGAGCACTGGACTGCATATTTGCGGCTGCAAAGCAAAATATATATATATATGATGTAAATAACGAAGTAGAAGTAACACCAATAGTGCAAGTAGCAGCACAGTAGGAGACGAGATATTTTATTTTTTTGCGAATGAAGAGCCAAGAGGATATATACCTGATTTCCAAGGCGAGCAATGGATCAATAGGATATGCAATAGCATGAAATGGCTGCACACTTGGTAGAAGTGACATCTAATTGAACAATAACCAAAGCTTCGTCATGACTCAGGATACGTCCACTATTCAACTTTATCCTATTCCTACCATTACTTCGTGAAATGAAATTTATAACAAAAGGGCACCTTAATCTGCCGTTTAATTATGTCTTCAACTTCATGGAACATAGTCTCTCTGTTTTCCCAGTCACAAACACTCTGCAGTGAAACAAACATTGGTAGCACTTTTTTAGTTACTGTCTTTTCCTGGGCATAGCTGCAATTGTATGAACTTGCTTTCTGAGGACATTAAACATGAACTATCAAAACTAATAAATAAAAACTGCATCACAACTTTTACATGAAAAAGGTACTCCCTCCGTACCAAATTAAGCGACGCGGAGGGAGAGCTAAGCTAGTACAAATTTGTATACAAATGGCGGCGATTAAATCAGAACAAAGGGAGTGTATCAGAAGGAAGTATATCGGTACTTTGGTTTCAAGAAATATGCTAAGGAGTAAAGATATAAAATTAGCTCTATTGGTCTTGATAACACATGGAGAGTATATCAAGTTTTATATATGATCGTATGTTTATGTCTTTTATTGGACAAAATAGATAATTATGTGGAATAGATTTTACCTGTAGAGTATGCAGAAGGTTGCACGTTACTTCTGGAAAATCAGGACGGAGACAAAGAGCTTGTTTATAGCTAGCTATAGCTGCTTCTTGATGTCCACTACAGGGGAAAGATCACATTTCACGATATCAAAATTTATCATAAGACTACAATAAAACTGGATCGTAATACCCAAACTGTAATATTATCTTGATTGCTACCTATCTTTATAAGCCGAGGCTAAGTTCGCATGAGCTTCCGCCATAGTTGGCCTGATTGTCACAGCCTGTACGTAATCCTGAATTGCCTCAGCTACTCTTCCAAACTCCTTAAATGTATTTCCTCTATTAACTAGCGCATCAGCTGCAGTAGGATCGATACGAAGTACTTCGGTGTAACATGCAATAGCATCAGCATAGCTTCCCTGATGCACACAAAGAAAGAGAATATCAGAAGAAAAACAAGGGTACACACATAGCTGCACGCACTGTAACCAAAATCTGGGTCGAAAATTGAGGACACAAAGAAGATGTCAAGCAACAAAAGTAGTAAGTGTAGTCCTCTACAAAATTATACAAAACGAAATCTTCAAGCTAGTACCTGCTGCTTGTATATGACTGCCAAATTGTTGAGTGGAGAAGACAACCCAGATGTAACAGCAATTGCGGCTTTGTAGAATGAAGCAGCCGCACTTACCATGTTCCTGCGATTTTATTTCAGTCTACATAGTAAAGCACATCAACATTGTGGGGTATCAAAGATTTTCAAAGTCTGAGAATCCTACCACTCCATGTAGATGTTTCCAAGGTTAGTAAGAGCTTGCGGGTGGTTTGCCTGCAACATAAGGCACGACTGCACCCAAGAGAAGTGAATAGATTAGAACTAGAACAAAATATGAAAATTCACAGCAATGAAGTATACCATACTTGGAAGCAATTGATTGCTTCTTCTACTCTCCCAGCATCTTTAAGTGCATTACCCTATCAAAGATAGACAACGTTAGCCAAGTTACCAACATAACTACTGTCGCAATCAATTATGAACAATGAGTACTTCAAGAACTTACCATATTATTATATGCTTCCACAAACCGAGGGTCACATACTATAGCTTGGCTGTAACAATGAATTGCCATATCAAGCTGGCGTTGCTCATAGTAGATAGTAGCAAGATTACCTGCATCAAAATGTCCCCCCGTCCTTTGCATTACGAGGTATACTAAGGCTCTACTTTGAAGGTAAAGAAAGGACCATTCTCTTGTCAGCTTGTACATATCTCATCCATGATGAACATCTAAATAAATGGACTAAGAGGGAAAATGTCACTAAATTAGTATTTGCACTCAGAAAATTTGCAATATCCTAAGAAAAAGAACTAAATGGTAGGTTTAGTCAGTATCCAACAGGTACCATACCAATTTTCAGCCACAGCCAATGAAATCTATACTTGTTTGGTAGTTGATTAATATAAAGTTTGTTTGACATTATTCTAGGTACTTTTGGATGTTTCCTTGTATGGTTCAGCAATTGGACACCAAATTCACCTCTTGATTTTCTCCATGGGATGTGGAACTAGAATTTCTTGCAAATAATTTAATTCCAGAAAGACTGGTATTCATTCAGTTTATGAACAGGAAAATTCAGCCATGCTGAGTTGCCAACAATTAGCATTGTAATTGTTGGACACAAACCAAACCTACCATACATCCTTGCACACAGATAATAAAGCAAGACTGCGTACCATAAGCCATCGCATAGTCAGGGCGCGCCTGCAAAGCACGCTGATAACAAGCAATTGCCTCCTGGAGCATTCCCATAGCCTGGACAAGCCAAAACATTTGCTCCATAACCAATTGTGACAACTTCCCAGGCCATAAGCTACTGTCATAGTTCATAAGACTTACCTTGTACACATTCCCTTGGTTAAGATGTGCATCAGCAAAAGAAGGCTTCAGTTTAACAGCTTCCTGCAAGATTTTTTAACCAAAAATAAAACAATGGTACCACTCAAATCATTGGACATCACCCATCAGAATGATAGTCAGGAAGGTTAAAGCAAATCAACCATCTATTTTGTGAGAATACAACAAGCAAGCAGCATATGGAGCTACAATACATATAGGTAACACTTGCTATGCAACCACCATATGCTGCACTCATGCAATTGTCGCTTTGGGCACACAGGAACTCGTTCATTGTTTTATTTGAAGTAGTGAAACGAATCAACCAAGCAAAGCAAAAGAGATACAGGTAGTGTTTATTATTAACAGATTGGAATTGTATTAAGCATAACGAGACGCTAGCTACCTCACGTTGGCATCTTTCAAGCTCCCCTTTCGGATAACTTATCTCCATACTAACAAAAAATGCCGGGGCAAGGGTCTCTTTGGTTTAGGCATTCAATAACAAGGAAAATTCCCCTAAAAAATCTACAACATGGAGTTGTCAATTTACTCCACCTATGTAAAATTTCAGGTTCAAATTCATTTTAGGTTGAGTAACAAAAAAAGGAAAATCTAGCACGTGATAAATTAAAAGGAAAATAAAAAACATACAAAAAGACATATGTACCATTCGTAGAAAACTTCTCTTTTTGTATATTCTGAATTTGACATTGAAATTTTAAAGGGTTAGTACTAGAACTCGACATGCTACATTATCCAAAAAATATCATTTTGGTTTCATGTCCAACCGGGAGTTGATTGCATGAATACACCATGAAAGATGATTGCATGGCACATAAGGGAGTGCAACATGAATACGCTACAAATTGATGTACTATATCCTCATACATACTAGGGACTGAAATCCCATCAGAACAGCCTCAGTACAACGCAGGAGACTATCAATTTATCTGGTGTAGAAAGGAATAAAAAATCTTGACGTGGTGAAATACAGCTATGACAGCACACCACAAGTGCCCAGGGATAACGCAGACACGCAGTGGAAGAATATTAACTGGTGCCGCCAAGAAGCTACATTTCTTTATATCAAGGTCAAATCTACACGATGCAGACTCCCGTCACTGATCTGCTTACTTAGCACCAACACAGTCACTTCCCCTATGACTTTACTTGCACCCAAATATTGGAGGAGCCAAGCATGTATAGTGGAAGGAAGACTGGAGGATGCGTGCTCAGGATGGTTGCAGCGCTGTGCAGTTATGGGTGTTGGAAGCAAGAAAAATGAGATTAAAGGGCATGTGGACTCAAAACAGGACTTTGCCAGATTAAGGAGAAAAGGAAATAAGAATAAGTGGAAAAAGAACAACATGGTTGCCCTGCATGGTAATTTATTTCGAACAAATACTATATTTGGGGTATTTTTCAGTTTCCGCAGCAGTACTTGACTGCTAATTTATATCTCGATTTATTTTCTATAAGCTAGCTCAATGTATTATTACAAATGATACAAGATATACACAATGAATCTAATATAGAAATTTAATGTCACCAATCTACCGAATGTTTATATACTAAATTACTAATGGGCAAACCTAAAAGCAATTTTCATTTTAAACATTTAACAGGAACAGGAATTATAATTGCAATCAATTGGAACATATATCTTCAAAATAATGTATATCTTTATTGTCACATAAATGTTACCACAATAGATTAGCTGTATCTAAAAAAATGTCCATCGCCTGTTTGCAACACTAGTGCCCACTGCCCCGTAGAGGGCATCTCAGAGAATTATAGAGAGTATCCAGGAAGGACCTAAAGGGTTTAAGGATTGTAAACATAATCTTGGCCAGAAAATTAAGTCTAAGACCAAGAAGAGTATAGTAAAGCATGATCTCTTTCATTTCACCTCCTCACTAAAGCTCTCTTCTTTCATGAGGCACTAAACATCTCAGTGGCACTTGGGAACTCAATAAGAGCCTAATATGAGCTTGGTTGTTTTTCACAAACCTACAGATTCCTTTTCACAAATTTTAAAAAGGCAGGTACAGCTCATTATGTTGCCACTCAATAACGTATCAATGACAAACTCAGCTGTTCGACCACCCACATAGACAAAATGTTAGTAGATGATATACTCCTCTTCCGACTCCTGGATTAATAAAGTAATGATCTATATAATTTTTCCTGTCTATAGTAATGAACTAGTTGTGCATAGAAACTCATAGAACATTTAAAACCACTAAAGCTCAAACTTTATTAACCAAACAAGGTAGCAACATACATTTCTTTTGTTCACATACATTGACCTGAAGTATATACAATTCAGGTTGAAGCATTCTTAATTCACATACTAGTAGATACATTTCCACCAAAAAGCTCACACCATTGTGATATTTACCTTGTAATACTGCATAGCTTTATTGAGGTCCCCAACCTCCATAAACAGGCCAGCAAGATTTGACCATGCAATTGCAAAGTGAGGATCTATTCGTATTGCTTCAAGGTAGCAAGCATATGCCTGAAGATGCAATCAGATGAAATGGTAAGGATCATTCAACGGTACCACTTGTTGCCGAAGCTTAGAACACAACTTGCTTACCTCTTGCACAAGCCCCTGGGCTTTCATTAGATTCCCTAGATTACTATGTGCATCAACCTAAATCATAGAATAACAAAACGTCAGTTCACAAAGTGAATAAGAATTACTGGTAACATTAGAATACACATACCAAACGTGGGTTCAGGGCAAGCGCTTGTTTACAGCATTGAGCTGCGTCATTCAATCTCCCTTTGCGCGTATATGCACTTGCAAGGTTTGACCATGCATCACAAAAATTTGGACGTAGCTACAAGAAAAGAAGTTCACAATTAGACCGCTCTATCTCTTTTACAATGTTGCAATTGATAACTCATCTTAGAAACTGCCAAAGGTATACAACTTTATTGGACTGAAAGAGCAAAGAGCAGGGGCATATTGTGTGCCTAGCCACATGAGGCATACTAATGTACTGGACGGTCAATTAGCGCCACTAATGGTCATAAAAAATTCTGAAATTTGGCAATATTGACAACATGCGTCTAGCTCAGCATAAAATTCCAAATCCAAATTCAATCCACGCACCATGAAACACAAAGGTAGATCACGCTGTGAATAGTACTGGTAGATCCTATTCACAGAACACCATGAAACAAAAAGGCAGATCACGCTGCGAGTAGTACACTGGTAGACCCTATTCACAGAAGGACTGTTTTCTTTGTTTCCCAATATGCGGATCCAAATTGGATTTGAAATTTTGTGGCGAGGTAGATGTGTGTTGTGAGTTGTGACAATATTGCCAAATTTTCTCAAAAAATTCCATGGCCATTAGAGGTGCTGATTGTGCCTCTAGTATACCAGTACACCCTGAACCCCTTATTACACACAATATGCCCTCACAAATAGCTTTCAGATTCAATAGAATAAATGGAACCATGTAGAGATGGCATGCACCCAACCTTATAGAGATGGACATTTAGCATAAGAATAATGGTCATGGACATTTGGATCCATGGAACAAATATATCATCTTAGCTTAATGGAAATATGTGCAACAAGTGAAAACAAAATTGGCACATGAGATTGAGCCAAAGCATAACTTAAAACAAAAGGAGGTTATGCAGTCTACCTCGCCTCTCAATGACATACATAGGAAGGTAAAACAGCTGATAGTTATATAAAGGAAAAGGGTAACAGATTTCAGCTGATTTTAAATCGATCCATCTATACAGCTGAATAGTATCTGAATGGTAGTCTACAAATATCATCTTGTTTTTCTCTTTGTCCAACGTTAAGTACTGCATGATTCCGGCAACAATGCTTATGCCAAATTGACAGTAGTAAACCCTAAAACCAAAAGTCAAGAACATCTACATTGCATTGTGGATCACCAAACTTATCAATCGTTCATGTATGTCATCGAACTCCCAACCAATAGTTTAGATCACTGAAGGTAGGGTTACTTCATGTCATTACCAGGGGCGGATCCAGTGGGGGTGTCATGGCACCCCCTCCAAAATACAAATTGTTTACTTTTCTACTAATTTTTGGACTAATTTTGTGTGCATACCGGGTAAAAAATGCTAAACTGAAGAATCTTTGTGGTAAAAAAAATCTAAACTAATGAAGACCGCATATATTCTTGACTTAATGTTAAGTCTATATTTTTGGCACCCCACCGATTCGATCCTAGATCCGCCACTGGTCATTACCAAGCAGCTGAGATCTGATCGGTAGCATGACGTGTTGACCACTGCCAGCTCGCCAGCATGACATGGGAGGCACTCTAATATGCACTGAGCCCTCTAGGTATTATACTCGTTCATATTTCTCTCCTCCTCGCCCATTCTGCTACTCTCACTCGCACTAAAACATTGTCTCCTCGTTGAGGTCTGACAAACCCAGAATAGAGGACAGCCAAGTGTGCCGTGCATGCTTCACGCATCGCATGGCCCTGCCATGGAAGTTGTCAACTTTGGCCAAGACTGCTTGGATACTTGACGACAATTCTCTTCTGGGTCAATTATTGGCTGTCGATGGATCCTTGGTTGTTTGAAAAATTCTTGTTTGTTGATGATTCTTGGTAATTCTTGTTTGTTGATGGATTCTTGATTCTTTGATAAATTCTTGGTTAGTTGATTTGGTCCCAAGAAGTGCTTCTGCCGATTTCTTGGTTCAGCATAATGAGTATTGCCGAATTATTGTTGTTACATGATTTTGTTAGATGACATAGCATTTATATTTGTTAAATCATTGAGCCTACACAAAAAATCAGTAAAACCGTTGCAGTCAGACCGGCACTTATCCAAGGGGAGAGGGCGCATGGCACTTATCTACACCTTCCATGGCCTCATGCCACAGTGGCATTTGTCGCCAGTAAGTACCAGACTGGCAGGGTATGACATGAGAAGGCCGTTACTAAACTCTGCAGTCTGGGAGGTCAGTGAGCCACTTAAACCATTATGACAAGTACAGTAAACCGCAATGCAATCACCTCCATAAATAAAGTGAGAATGTTGCAGACCCAAATAAATATTTGGAGGCTAGACCCGGGATTGTCTAATTCTAAGTCGACTTAGATTTAACTAAATCTCAGTTAATTGCATATTATGTGCAACTCTGAGTTCAGCACAAATCACGATGCAAATCTAACGGCTAAGAAGACAATTGAGAATTAACTAAATCTCAGTCAGTTGCACACAGTTGCAAATCATGTGCAACTCTGGACCAGCACGAATCACGACACAAAATCCAACGGCTAAGGAGGCGACTGAGAATTAACTAAATCTCAGTCAGTTGCACACAATTGCAAACCATGTGCAACCCTCAGACTAGCACGAATCATGACAGAAAATCTAACGACTAAGGAGACAACTGAGATTTAGTTAATTCTCAGCCGACTTAGAATTAGCAAAACTGTTTAAATATTAGGCAATGTTCTTTAAGTGCAAAAAACTGGAAGGAAGCATACGAGAAGTTAAAGCTGGGAAAATACAAACAAACACACCTGAATAGCTGTTAAATAGTAACGAATTGCAAGATCAATGTCGCCCTTCTCCTGCATGACAAAATAAGACACAATAAAACACGTTGCTCCACAAATTTCTGGGACCATCAAAAAACATGTCCATTTCTCGAAAGATTATTCTTTCTGTTCAACATACCTTCCAGGCATTTGCCATGTTGCCATAGCACTCTGCAAATTGTGGATCAATAACAAGGGCCTCTTCATTCTTTGCAATGCACAGATCATAATCACGAAGCTACAGAAGAAACAAAACTTTCAGTGATGGACTTGGAACAACGAAAAACATGCCAAAGCATCACAACAGTACTAACCTGGAAATGAATAGCCCCAAGAAGAAGTAGATTATCAGTGCGACGTGGGTTCTTCTCGTAAACAGCATTTCCATGCTCCAATGCCTGACTATATTTTCCTGATCTGTAGCTCTGATGTGCAAGAGCCAAGTGCCCCTCTTCATCAACTAAACCATTTGAAGAACCATAACGAGGTGAGAATATCGGAAAAAAATAGTAAAATTTAGAAGGTATATCTATGATAGTTGGGAAGGTGTATAATTTATATCAAACAGTCAATTTCAACTTGGGTATTCATTTACATAGCTACACTACTTAATCTCACACGACGTACACTCCACTAGCTTCAGATTAAGGTTGCCTCCACTGCCACGACGTACTCATGCACAGGCCAAAATAATGTGACTTAAAATGTAAATCTTGCAAAACAGAAACAGACAATGTGAACGTCACACTCATAACTCCAAAAAGTGCCAAATACAATCTATGGGGGGGGGGGATGAAATTTCACACGGAACCTTCATTATTCATGACAGAACACCAACAAAATGTTGGATCTAGAACACAAACTTAGCAAGCACCCAATTGCCCACAAATCCCTAATTTGAAAGGTGAATTGCATCGAAATACTACAAATAGTGGAAAGGAGATGGCTCATTACCTCATCCTCCTTTATTCTAAAGCTGTCACATAATGCTGATTACATACTGAACCACGTCATTTTTAAAATAATAGCCATCGAATAAATTAGAGGAACATCAGGAGTTCTAAACCTAGTATCTAATTGAAAGAACACATGCAATTTATAGTTTGGAAACGTTGCTACCAAGACGCACCTGCACCAATGTCTTGGATCAATCAAAACTGACAGTTGTTCTCCTAAACAAAAGAACCAACGTGCTTTAACTGTAGTTGCATACAAATTGACGCAAAGGTCAGTGAACCGCCATGCACTGTATTGCTCAAAGACAAATAACTGCTCTGGCATCCACAAAGGTGCCTCTATTTCATTCCAAATTATGCAAATTCCTCTCGGTCAGTCCTAACATCTTTTGTATGTTCCACGCTTCCATTTGAACAGCCCTGCTGCTTGCTTCGGACAGGAACAATGAACAGCGACTACTTGAATACAACATTAACAAGCCATGCACCTATATTGAGTATTGAGCACTGCAGTGCTTCCCTGGGATTCAGATGCATACATGATTTCTAAGTTCCTACTTCCTAGAAGCTTTGCCACTAAGGTATCAATTGGACCAGAGCCCAACGATGCATCATTCAAATTCCCAATGGAAAGCAACCATCTTAACAAACAAGAAAAATCTAGGCATCTTAGCTTCTCTCAATAGATTGACACAGGCGGGC
The DNA here is from genome assembly GCA_012064385.1 of Puccinellia tenuiflora. Classification (NCBI taxonomy): domain Eukaryota; kingdom Viridiplantae; phylum Streptophyta; class Magnoliopsida; order Poales; family Poaceae; genus Puccinellia; species Puccinellia tenuiflora. Next base: position 107,895 of record QRDG01001246.1, read on the forward strand.
CGCGCCCCACCGCAGGCTGCCAACACCAATGCGCCGGCAAACACACTATTCTCACTTCATCAACTCAAGTAAATGGTAAGTTTCACACAAACGTTAGTTCTATTACATATGTATCTACCCAGACTTGGGAAGTCTACTTTCCGGTTTTCTCTTAATAGTTCCTGAAGGGACAAACATTATTCTGCTGTCTTGATAGATTCTGAAATTTCTTGAACAATATTGAACTTATGAAAACGGAGTTACAGAACTATATGTTTGCAACTTAAGTACATCAAATCACCATGTGTTTTCTGGTAGTCAGGGAAGAACTGTGTGATGATTGCCACATAAAAATTAATGTAGAAATAACAAAATCAAACTATGTGGGGTGGAGTCTCTTCGTCAAGAGGATTCGTCAACTTTGTTAATTTTGCTCCCTTGGCCCTTTCAAGGAACTATAGCATATCACTTCATTGAATTATGTAGATTCAAATCATGCCCACAGCTATTTATGCATGATACTTCATACTTCCAATTTGTATTTAGATGGGTCTATTAAAATGGGCAAGCTTCTCAGTCAAATTGATGATACAATGTTAAAAAAATCCGAAGTAATGTGCGGGTTCAACACTAGTTGAACAAATTATACAGTTCAAATCGTGTACTAATCCACAAATCATGCATTATGCAAACACTTTTTCTACAACCCACTCGTAAACCTGCAAATGGGAGAGGTGGGGAGTAAAGAATAGTGAGGAAAAACAACTTATATGGCACTAAAATGCATAGGTGCTCCTCGAAGTTCAAACTATTATCAGTATACTTAATCTGCCAAGGGTATTGACAAAGAATACTATTATAAATCTGACCAGGTTATACAAACAGAATACCCTTATTGCCAAGTATGCTACCATACCAATAAGAGATACAAGTATACAACGCATAGTTCACAGATCAATACTAAAAGATAACATGGGAACACAAAATATGATGGTTTTGAGTAACATCCCACCCATAAATCTAACTTAGTATATCATCAGAAGTCCAAGTATTTGCAGCAAGTGTTAGAGTACGTCATGGGCGTGGGCCCGTTAGTCTTAGGGTTTGCTTAGGGGTTAAGTAAGCCTTGCTTGGGAGTCAAGTAAACCTCTCTATATAAGGAGAGGAGATGTATCAATCTAATCAAGCAAGAATTAAGAAGGAAAACCCTTCCCTCTTGCCCGGCCGTGGGGAAGGACCCCCGGCCGGCTCCCTCGCGCCCTCGCAGCTCTCTCTCTCTCCCGCTCAAACCCTAGCAACCATAACATCTGGTATCAGATTGCTCAGGCTCGATCATGTTCACCCCATCGCCGCCGCTTCCCGTCGCCCTCACCCCGGAGGAGATCGCCGGAGCAATCCGCGATCTCACCACCGCCGTCCAAGGGATCTGCCTCTTCCTGGCCGGTCCCTACGGACCGCCGCCGGCCGCGCCATCAGTCGCCGCCTACGGGCCGGCGCTGCTGCCGTGGCAGCCGCCGCACCAGGCGGCCTCCGTCGCGATTACCGGGCCGCGGCAGCCGACGCTGCTGCTGTCGTCGCCGCCGCTCGACGCCAGGCTGCTGCAGCCGCCGCTGCCGCTGTCCATCTCCGGGCCGATCTATACGGCGGCCTGGGCGCCGCCGCACATCCAGTCGCCACCGGCGCCATCCCAACAGTACGACGGGCCCTTCCGCTTCGCGGGTCCTTACGCCGGTCCCGACGGTGCGCCGTGCCACGGGGGGTCCTCCATGGTCACAGCACCGGCGCTGACCCCCGTACGGCCGCCGCCGCCGCCCTCGGCCGCAACCACGGTGCCGATCATCACGTTCCAGCATGTGATGCCCTACGACGGGACTGTGCCGACCTCGTTCCCAGCAGCGCCACCGCCGTCCCAGGGCGATCCCATCCAGCAGATCAAGTTCCCGCCGTCGCCGTCACCGCTTCCGGCTTGGATCGCTCCCCACCACGTGTCGGCGGCGGTGCGGCTGCAGGCTGCTGCGCGCGGCCTCCTAGCACGTCGGCATGTGCGGGAGATGCGTGATTTGCAGCTGCAGCTCCTCCAAGTTGCGCTTCGCGGCGCAACGGACCTCGATCTCGTCCGCTGCGTCGGGGATCTTGGGCATGCGATTTCCCCCAAGGGCGGCGGGCATGCTGTTTTTCCCGCGGGCAGCGACCTCCAAGTCTGCGACATCGACAGTCAGCCGGCGGGGAGAAGACATGGCGTCACCGACAGGAGCGCACCGCGTGGCGCCACTGCATTCCGCCGCCGGCCGCCGCGAGGGCCCCTTTGGTCCCGATGGTGTCCATGGGATCCAGGGGGCTGCAAACGCAAAAGTTTGGCGCGCGGAGGATTCTCGCCTTATTGTTCGGAGTAAAAAATAAAGAGTCGGAGTCTAATTTGGGTTAGCTTATTTCAGGTCAATACAATAGGCCGAGATGTAAAAGGCTTGTTTTAGGCGTTAGGTTTGTGTGGAGTCGAGTCGTCGTTAGGTTGCAGCTCGAGGACGAGCTGCGTGTCCAGGTGGGGTGTAGTGTTAGAGTACGTCATGGGCGTGGGCCCGTTAGTCTTAGGGTTTGCTTAGGGGTCAAGTAAACCTTGCTTGGAGTCAAGTAAACCTCTCTATATAAGGAGAGGAGATGTATCAATCTAATCAAGCAAGAATTAAGAAGGAAAACCCTTCCCTCTTGCCCGGCCGTGGGGAAGGACCCCCGGCCGGCTCCCTCGCGCCCTCGCAGCTCTCTCTCTCTCCCGCTCAAACCCTAGCAACCATAACAGCAAGTTACAAAAATCTCTTTATACTAATCTCCCTAGGATTGCTGCCCTCTCCTTGCTTCTCATGTCTTTCCAATAGAATTGTGCCACATATTTTACAAGGTGGAGCCCACTAATCACTCTCTCCATGTGCATATATTTTTTATGCTTTTTTCCATGTGCATACGCGTTTTCATTTTCTTTCCTAAGCATGCTTTTTTTTACAGGCTCTAATTTGTGTACTTTTCTCGTCCGTTCTTCATGAGAAAAATTCCGATCTTCATGAGAGAATTTCCTACAGCAGGTTGCCGCTAGACTTTTTTTCTTGTGCATGCACTTATAATTTTTTACACGGTCTTCTCGGGTGAGATTTAAATTCCGTTCTTCGTGAGAGATTTTTTTCTCGGGTGGAAGATTATGAGCATGAAACGTTGATGATGATGCGGTCTTCGTGTGCCTCGCTCGTCACCGTTAGTCAGTAGACCCGATATGCTTATTGTCCTCGCCCCTTCTGGCATGTGTTTTGAGTTGGAGGGAACAATGCGCCAATGACTCGCAGCCTCAATCTGAAGGGAGGCCGCATTACGGATACAGTCATCATCTTTGTGGTCGACACTATAGCTGTCTTGCTTGCCGGAGATATGGAGACGGTGGCGAAGTTGTCGCATAGGGGCCTGCTGAAGGAGCGGCGTTGCATCCCCCTGCTGATTTGAGGACACATACCTCATGCTATATGATTGGATAGATAGCATGTCGATCAAGAAGAGCAGTATCATTGGAAGCAAACCTGGGTGGCCGAATATTGCATCACGTAGAAGAAAGATAATCGCACATGCCACCAACTGTTGGGGCTTTTATTGCACAAATCCACAACCCTAGATTTTTCACACCAAAAATTTGGGTAATTACTTGCACAAAACATAAACATGGTCCTTAGATTTTTCACACATAAATAATAACTTGAATCCATTTGGTGATGGTATGGACATGTACGTGTAAATGTGTAATTACTCAATTATTGGTGTTACGTGCAAAAAAAAACTAGGTTCGTGTTATGTACAATTTACTCTATGGAAGAGATGAAAAAGGGACCGAGAAACATAAACTATGTCCTTCAATTTTTAAATTGTTTCACCTCTAATGTTTTACATGAAATAAACTACTTCATCATATCCGAATAACTGTACAATTTTGAACTAGAGTTTGTCAAAACTATGACCCTTATTATAGATAGATAAGAGATGTACCAAAAATGCACTTTTTAGATATAGAAGTTACATATATTTACAATGAACTGCGTCATCATCAGTGATCTATGGAATTTGCAAAAAACAAGTTCATATACAACGATAGAGGATAAAATGGGCGCGGCAAAGCGCGCCTTCCCCTTCTAGTAAGCTCTAATGTAGACTTCTATGTAGATAGTTGAGGGAGATTTATACATTTAACATTTGACTATTATGGGTGAACTGAAAGTAGAATCACTGGGTTCCTAATCCTATGAGGGAATCCTTTTCGGAGCGGGCCATAGAAATGTTCTAATTATAAAGGAGTGACTCAAATGGGCTGAAGCAAATGAGACCAGCACTTCATAGCCCAGACTGCACATTGCCACTAGCCAGTCCACTCGAACATGTTCCACAAATGACAAATGGGCACTCCACACCACCAATCTAGCTATCGTCTCAACCCACATGCCCACAGCAAACATACACAGGCAAGACATCCCAAAAGACTATCCAAATATGCCGATGTTGCATCAACTGTACGGACCAGAAGCGCTTAAGGAGTACTGGGTTGGCTGAAAAAATAGCGATGTAGTATTTTCTGTCGAACAAGATGGTAGCTCCATTTTGCAATGGATGCATAAAGTTTTAGATACTTGGACCTTATTAAAAACAAGATAGAAACTCAATTATCAACGATCAAATCGCAGTAGCGCAATTGGTCGTACTATGATTAATTCAGCTCTATGTCATCTGATTTGATAAAGCATTCAAATTTTATCTAAAGTGCTGCCTGGGAAGCATATTGACTTATTGAGTATTCAGTTGTGTCTATTTTCTTAAACTTGATACGACCAAATTTGATTATGTGGACCTAGGAAGAAGAAATGAATACTTCCTGGCAAAGCTGGCGATCGAAACCTAAAAACGAACTTGCATCTCGACTAACTGAGCAGCGCCTAGAGTCCGAAAAGCGGAAACAGCGGGAGGGATCAGCAGGGGTGCTCACCCGCAACGAGTTGCTTGGTCCTCGCGTCCAGGGACACCGGGGGCAGCAGGAACGCGGCCGCTGGCGCTGGGCCGTCAGGAGCCGCCCCCGCCCCGCCGCTGATCCCGCGCCATGCCTCGTCCCCGCCGCGAGCCACCGGCGCCGCCAGGTGGCGCGCGTCGGTACGCAGCGAGATCATCGCGCGGAAACCCTAGATCCGGCGGCCAAGACCCACCGCGCGCCCGAATTCTCGCGCGGGCGCGAGAGGTTTTGGAGGGGAGGGAGTGCTTGTGATGGACGGAGACGCCTCCGCTTGCGGCGATTGGGGAATTGGCGTTTGTGGGGGAAGAGATTTCCACGAAGAGGCGGAGATTTTATTTTTTCTTTCTTTCTATTCCACCGTTTTAAGGTCGCGGGAAATCGATAGATAGCCAGGTGGAGGCGACAGGTGTCTCGCTGCAGATGGTAATGCTTTTCGGACAGCACTACGGTCCTGGGCTATTAAAATCCCAAAGAAATCGAGCTTGATGCGGCTTTTCTTTCTGTGCCCACCTTCGACCACAAAATCCGTACGAGAATATTATGGCTCGGTTCTTTTGGCAGCTCCAAGTAATAAGCCGGGTGAATTATAGAAAAAGCTGGAGAGGGGGCGGCTTATTTTTTAAGCTGTCAAAAGAACTGGGCCATATACATTATAGCTGTAGCTGATATTGGTTGTGTCTCTCGTTGTTTGGATAGAGAAATTTAGCGACGAGTTTTAGCAAACCACGTTTTAGGAAGATTTTTGGTAAAATGAGCTTTGCTCTTAATTCCGTTAAGAACGAGTAGATTTTTTTTTTTTGAGAATTGTTAGGAACGAGTAGATGAAAACCCACGTTTGGCTACCAAAATCATTTTTGGCTACTGGACGAGGCCGGCCTGCTGCTCTGTACGCGCAACCACGCGCTCCTGGACAATCAATCCTCTGCAGGAGGCGGCACGATGTTGGCTTGCTGGGGGCGCAGCCGGAGACGAGGAGGCGCGCTCTTCGTGTCCACCGCATGGTGGCAAGCACGGTCGCGCTCGCCGCCGGTCCCGCCGCGGGGCTGTTATTGAGTTGCGCCCGAGTGCCCGACCTCCACTTCCTCTTCTACCGGGCACCCCTGGTCCAAGCACTATGCCGTGGCCTCCGCCACGCTGGCCCTTGTCCTCGTCGCCACGACCTGGACCTCGTCGCTCGATCGCGGGTATGGTTTCGACTGTTGGGTTTCGCCCACTGATCATATATAAAACTAGACGAATACATGACACGAAAAACTTATTGTCAGGGGTGTGCGCTTGCGCCCTCTAAATTGCCTCTTTATTTTTTGTTTTCTCAATACAATATCTGATACAAATCAACGTGACTCCATGTGTATATATATACACACAAGCTAGACCCATAGCTGCAACTTGCAAACTGACTCAAGCACTAATACCAAACCTAGTCCAACTAGAACTCATGCCAAACTTTTCTAACAAGCTAACCAACTCGTACATGATCTCCTAGTCAGATTAGTACTAGACTAGAAGCCCACGCACGGGACTACTACATGCAAACTTACCCGGTTAGGAAACCTAATTAAACTAGACTCAAGATTATTCTAACAATCTCTCCCTAATCTTGACTCGTTGTCTTATGTGCTTCTCTGATCTCGACTCCTTGCAGATATGCGTCTTCTCTAGGTCTCGCACCACGACAAGTCTAATTGGCTCTCCCCAATTTCGACTTGGCGAATTTACGAACCAATCCAAACATGATCCGGACTACCCAGCCACGCTAGAAACCTTGTGGTAAACACCACCCGTGGATCGTACCATACACCTAGCGTGATACATGCCGACTACCTTGTGGACTACACCATCCACTCCAGCCTCATGTAGAGCCATGGCCTCATTGAAGAGACTCACCTTCACCGGTTTACCGCCCGCTTCATAATTGAACTTGATCCTCTCGTCGAGACACGTAGACGACGACGCTTCAACTGCAACGGATCTTCAAAGACAAACACTTGGACATAACCAACGACTCACAGACACGACACTGACCACACGTGCAAACGTGCACACACTTGACTCCTTGACACATAATATCCCGGAAGATGATCTTGACGAGACTCCTGGCACCGCACCTCGGCACCACCGCTCATCAACGATCATCCACCTCCACCGGCTCGTCGACGACATCTCCCTGCCGCCCTCCTCCGTGTCGCTCCGTTGAACGACGATCGCCCGCCCCGAGGCGCTAGTACGGGTCGCCTCCCCGGGGCAAGCGTGGCTTCAAATTTTCGACCTCGCTCGGATACCAATTGTTGGGTTTCGCCCACGGATCGATCACATAAAACTAGACGAACACATGACACGAAAAAACTTTTTGCCAGGGGCGCGTGTCGCGCCCTCTAAATCGCCTCTTTATTTCTTGTTTTCTCGGTACAATATCTGATACTAATCAACGTGACTTCGTGTGTGTATATATACACACAATCTAGACCCATGGCTGCAACTTGCAAACCGACTCAAGCACTAATACCAAACCTAGTCCAACTAGAACTCACGCCAAACTTTCCTAACAAGCTAACCAACTCGTACATGATCTCCTAGTCAGATTAGTACTAGACTAGAAGCCCACGCACGTGACTACTACATGCAAACTTACCCGGTTAGGAAACCTAATTAAACTAGACTCAAGATTACTCTAACATCGACATCCTCCTCGCCAATGCCTTCTTCAGCCTCCTCCTTGCCCGCCCTCGATTCGGCCACCACAGAGATCACGCCCTCGCCGGTTTGTGCCATACCTTCTTTCCGCTTCTACGAGATCACGCGCGAGCGCCGCCGTGATTAGGTGCTCCTTGACAACCATCACAGCGCCGTCGCTTAGGGCGGACGTCGCCGGTGCGTGCAGAACGTGGAGGAGCGCGTGCACGTCGCGTGACGGGCGGTTGTGCTCGTAGCTGGCGAGCGCGGCCTTGTGAGTCGTGAGTCTAGGAGCGCCATCTCCGGCGACAAGCGCACGCCGAAGGTCGCACACGGAGACGATAGGTAACGCGCAGTCGCCGCCCATGGTCGGTGCTCGAGTTTTGCCTAATCGCGTTTTCACAAGGTTTTATTTATTCGCGTTTTAGGTGGTGCAACCAAACATGATTTTAGTTTGTTAGGCGGTTGTCTCGGTTTACGGCAAACTAGTTTGGCCAAAACTCCGTATCCAAACAAGGCGGCATCTTCACTCGCGCCCCCAAAGCCGCCTATGGGGCGCCCCGAGCGAAAAACAGCGCCCAGTCGCGCGCCCCATAGGTCGATCTCGTCCGGGGCGGCTCGTTATTTCGTCCGGCGCTACCAACCCAACCCCGCGCGCCGGGGCTTGTTGCGGTAGCGCCGGACGAAACGACGCGCGCTGCCACGTCGGATACATACAAGCGGGCCAGTCCCGTCAGTGGGAGAGGCGAATCCAACATATTTCCCCCGCCTCGCACGCAGTTCATTCGCCCGCCTCCCACCGCCGCCATCCAGGTCACCGCTCCCACCTCCGCCTCCCCCCGGTGGCGAACCTTGCCGGACTCGGCAAACCGCATTCACGCCGACCCTCCTCCGTCCCTCGCAGCGCCGGAGTTCACCGACGAGCCTGGGAAATCCTTCGGCGAACTTGCGCGCCCACCTGCACCGAGGGTGTTCGACGGTTTGAGTGGTAGGCGTCGTTTTCCTTTTTTCCCTGCCACCGCCCGATCGATATGTTTGGTTGATCGATATGGTTTCATTTCTGATAATAGATGGACAGCGACGATGAGATGGCGATGCACCTGATCATGCAAGAAGAAGATGATATCGACGCCGAGGAAGAAGAGAGCATGGCAATTCTAGCTTGTCATGCGAAGATGCAAATTGAAGAGGACACCAATTGCAACCCCAAACGAGGAGGTTCAAAGTTTGGGAGGAGGAAGAGCAAGCTCGGGATGAGAGTGGAGGGTCATTGCATGCTATACGGCGATTATTTTACCAAAGATCCAAGATTTGACGAAAAGTACTTTCGTCGGAGATTTTCGATGAGCAGAAATCTGCTCATGAGATTGGTGCAAGCTGTGCGAGAGCATGACCCTTGGTTCAAGTTGAAGAAGGACGTTGTGGGAATGGTTGGCTTCTCTTCAATACAGAAGTGTACCGTTGCCATGAGAATGATTGCATGTGGAGTTCCTGCAGATAATCAAGACGACTATCTACCTTTGTGAAGACAATCTCTGCGCCACTCGGCAACAAGAAATCTTGGTTTGCCTCAATGCAAGAGAGTACAAGAAAGGATGTCGAGCGTGCATTTGGAATTCTCCAGCAGCAATTTGCTATTGTGCGGTACCCTGCTCTCACTTGGTCAAACGACGAGATGGCGGAGATCATGAATGCATGTGTCATCATGCACAACATGATCATTGAGGATGAGCGTGAAGAGCCGGTGAACGATGTGGACGCGGATGGAAATAGGATCTATTATAATCGGGGTGATCTTGTTGATGAAATTGGACACAATGTGGCAGCGGATTGGAGTGATTTCATTGCCATGCATATGGAGATTCGAGATGAAGATGCACACAATCAACTACAAAATGATCTAGTTGAGCATTTGTGGGAGCGCAAAGGAATGGCCGCAGAATAGTTGAACTTCAATTTTATGTATGAATAATTTTTATTTTATTTCTATTCATGAAACTAGAATTTAATTGATAAACTCATTTGAATTAAAAAAATTGTTAAATTCTTTTTTGGGGCGCCTGTTTTGGGGGCGACGACTGGGGAGGGGCGCACCCCATAGACGGCATCTCGTCCGGACGCCCCCCATAGCGCTCGTTCGGGCGGCCATCCGGACGGCCTATTGGGGGCACGAGTGGAGATGCTCTCACCCCATATTCAAAATGTAAATGTAAACTCTTCTTTCTCCTAAATAATGCAATGGCAAAACTCATGACGGTTCCGCGTCAAAAAGATAGGCCAGTCCTTGGATGTATTGATAGAACGAAAAAGGTTACGACTAGAAAAGTTTGAGACATCCACCAATCAAAATAAATTTTAAAACGTATCTATAAAATTTTATTATTCCATGCCATTTTAATATCATTGTTACATATCTCGAGTGGAACCGAGCCGAATAGACCCCCACGTCGCTCCGCGTCGGGCGACTAGGGGAAACCCTACCGCCCCAGCCACCGTCGACCCCTCCCCTCCCTCCCCCCGCCGCCGTCGGACGAGGTCGTCCGACGACGGACGGCAGCGGCGGGGCGCCTCTACAGGTTTTCTTTTCATAAGCCTAGGCAGTTTTCTTCAAATCCATCATCTCCGATCTGATCTGTATTGGAATTCCGGTCGGCGGTTGATGGCCCTTGACATAGTTACCTGCGTCAAAAGAATATGGGTTAGGTTGAGACTCCAAGTACATAGTGTATAGTATAGGAAAGACAGTTTTCCCCATGAGGGGTGACTCGAGGGTTTAATATCGAACTCTCGGGGAATCAGTAGTGAAAGATTTATCTTCTTATCCTTCCCTTGAGAACCTACAAACAAAGTAAATTGTTTTGTACCCTCAACCTCACCAAGTGGTTGTCAAGCACAAGGTGTGAGAATGATATCATAATAAAACAAATGCAAAACAAGAAATAAATATGCAATGATGATAAATAAATATGCAAGGATGGTGTAAACAATGATGGATGATATTTTTGGGTTTTATATTGTGAATGCAAGATATAAAAGTATTTTTGTATTTTCGGATTTTAAAATGGCAGAAAATGGAAAATGCTTATAAGTTGTTGGAAAGGTGTTTCTTATGATTAAAAAATGGACCGAGTTTGCCCATCAGTGGCGCATCTTCCGGATGCGCCATTGATAAGCTATGTGTGGCGCATATTACTATATGCGCCACTGATGCTGATGCGCCACTAGAAGAAAAAAAATGCGCCACTAAGAATTCGAACAGGTCTAAAAAAATTGTTATTTTCTGGTATAAACTGGTATTTATATAGGTATATACAGTATACAGTATAATTACAGAATATACAGCAATACAAAATAGTATATCATCATCAGATCAAATACATCATCATCACAAACAATTAGAACCAATATAGTGACAAGTTCCCGAATATTAGAAGTATTGGAGCATACAACCAAGTCCATCTACTTGACTATTTGTGCATATCACTAGCTAATACATGAAGCTCTGAAACTAACTTCGACCGGTTTCTGAGTCGCGGGGTGCAAAGAGAAGGAACCCTCACAGGCTCATAGCTCACGTGAGAAGCAACCCTCTGAAGAAACGACCACCTACTATCATACTGCCTATCCAATAGATACATGTAGCGATGGACGTGCTCATCCTCCTCCCTGATACGGCGACGTACCACCTTTTCGGGGGCCGGCTCCCTCTGCACCGAGCGTGGCCCACGCGACTGCCATCACAGAAGATCCGGGTCGACGACGTCACCCGGATTCCTCACCAAGTTACGCGTCCCGGAAGGTAGCACCTCCCAGTGCCAGCTTGGTGGAGCCCAGTCCCGCACATCGCCCCTCTGATCCAACATGGACATCGTCGCCGAGAACACCTAAGTCAAAATTTTGTTACAAAAGTAATATTAAAATTTACGAAATGCGAGAAGTTAACAATGTAAGCGCGTGTTTGGTTGCACGAACTGAGAGGGTGGGGTGGGATGGTTCCCGTTTTTGTTGCGTTTGGTTCTAAGCTGAAGTGCACGGTTCCGCCCACCTGATAGAATATTCCTCCAATATGCTGTATCAAAAGAGTCGTCCGAATCGGCCGCATCAAATGATCCATGTCTTTTAATCTCTCTTTCCTGCAAATCTCGTTCCTCTCTCCGTAAGCCGAGAGGCGACGTGCGCGAGCGGCGGCCGTTAGACGACGAGCGCGACGACCAGGATCCGACGTCGGCGAGGTCGCGGGAGCAGGCGCCCGCGCCGACGACTTGGGAACCGGCCGGCGGCGGCGCGAGGACGTCGGAACCGAGCGGCGGGATCGCTAGTCCAGGACGCCAACCCCCCACACTAGCCCCCGCTGAATGCCTCGCCTCGCTCCCAACCAGCCTCGTCGAGGCCGACTCGCGCTCCGACGAGCGCATCCAGACCTTCCCGTCACTGGCCCCGCCTCTGCAGTAGCCGCCCGAGCCTTGCCGCAGTAGCCGCTCGAGCCCCGCCAAAATAGCCGCCCGAGCTTGCCGCAGATCGAGAGCATAGAGCACGATGGAGATGCTGGAGGGGGCGCGGTGTCGCCGGAATCAAAGGCGTCGAGCGGGCTGAGTGGATGAAGATGAAGACCTCCCGCGCTGCCGTCGTTCCCCCTCGAATCCGTTCTCGACAACCACCACGTTCAATCCGTGCGGTCTCCACCTCTGTTCCCCTTTTTTTTGTTATAAGCTAAGCAACTAATGGTCTCTTAACCCGTTGGGCCAGCCCATCCCACCCATCTCAATCCATGTACCAAACAAAACACTAAAAATGTATTAGGAACCATCCCACCCACAAAAATCTGGGCCAGCCCATCCCACCCTTCTACGTCCACATACCAAACACACGCTAAAGCCTCATATATCATTGCCGTGCAAAACAAGGCAAAATGAGTGTCTACAAGACCATGTATTAATACAAACACTCCAATTGTATATACTACAAGGCATTGTAGACACTCTCCTTGCCTTTACCGTTGCATAGTTTAAATCATCGGCTTTGTCAATTCATAAAGAAGAAACAAAATGATTCAAGTTTATGCCTCATACATAGATTGGACACACATTGATCAGGAACGGGGCAAGCGGACCAAGTAAGAGTATGCACAAGATGTTTATTTGTGCATATCACAAGGTCCGCTAGCACCTCCCTGAATCACATAGTGTGCCACAACATTTTAATCATCGGCATTCGGAAAGAGAGAGAAAAAACAAAATGATTTCGGATTTGTGCCTCATACATATTTAAATTGGAAACACATTTCAGAGACGGAGCAAGTGAACCAAGTAGGATGCACAAAATGTTTATTTTTGCATATCACAAGGTTCACTAGCTCTTCCCTGAATCATATAGTGTCACAACATTTTAATCATCGACTTAGAAGAAAAATACAAAACAAAATAAAAATGAATTAGATTTCGCGCCTCATACTTAGGTCGGACACACAAGTAGACCTGCAGGATCTCGTGAGCCAAGTATGATGCACAAGACTTGGTACTTGTGCATATCACAAGACCTGCAGGCCTACAACCTAGTGCCACAACATTTTAATCATCGGCTTTCGAAGAAACAGACAAAACAAAATAAAAATGACTTAGATTTTGCGCCTCATACTTAGGTCGGACACAAAAGTAGACCTGAAGGATCCTGTGAGCCAAGTAGGATGCACAAGACTTGTACTTCTGCATATCACAAGACTCACAAGACCTTCAGGCCTACCACCTAGTGCCACAACATTTTAATCATCGGCTTTCAAAGAAACAGACAAAACAAAATAAAAATGACTTAGATTTTGCGCCTCATACTTAGGTCGGACACACAAGTATACCTGAAGGATCTGGTGAGCCAAGTATGATACATAAGACTTGGTACTTGTGCATATCACAAGGCTAACAAGACCTGCAGGCCTACCACCTAGTACCACAAAAATAGTGCAAAACAAAACATCAGCATATAGAAAAAGACAAAAACTAAACAAAAATCACTTTGATTTATGCCTGATACTTAGGTCGGACACACAATTAGTAGCCCTGGAGGATCAGCGGAGCCATGTACGATGCACAGGACTTGTACTTGTGCATATCACAAGGCTCCGCAGACCTTCAGGGTTACCACATAGTGCCACAACATTTTTAATCATCGGCACATACACAAGCAACCCTAAATATCTCATCGATCATAATAAAGCAATGTAATAAAACATTATTTACACGATTCATTAACCCTAATATTAATAGCATCGATAATAATTAAGTTCAACGACTGTCGAAACTAGCGAGGAAAGTTAACGTACGGATAAAGTTTACAACACACTTGCTCATCTCTCGTTCGGAACTACACACGTAAACAAACATCACGACTTCAGACTTGGCCCAACATACGGGGCGTAGCCTTCCGGAGTCAGGAACGGCCTATCATCAGGAAGGTTTTTATGTCCGTTCGGATCACTGATAAACAAACAAACTGCAGATTTAACTAATTTCGGACCACTAACTAACAAACAAACTGCAGATTTAACTAATAAACAGCTACCATGACATAACGATTTTCTTGCAAGGAAGAATGAAAATTGGAAAAGGGGAGGGGAACAACAGTGTACAAGGTAGTCAAGAAAGGGATCCAATGATCCCAAGATGGCCAACCTATTTTATCCCTAGAATTAGGGCCACCCTTTCCACTATGGATATCATCAGAGAGAGATGGAGCCACACCTTGTGCACTGCAGGGGGAGCTTGAGGAGGTAAGCTGCAGGAGGAGACGTGCGCAGCCGGGAGACGCGCCAGCAGCAGATCGACTCCGCAAAGCTGAAGATCCCGTCGGCCAGAGAGGTGCGCTGCAGGCGGATCCCGTCGGCCAGAGAGGGAAGCTTGGCGGCGGGGGGGTCGCTGGGGCTGCGGTCGGTGTCGCTGGTGGCGGCCTGTGTTAGAGGCGGCGGCGGACGGGGGGGAGCAGCAGGAGGCGGAACCCTAGCTGAAGGTCGCTCGTGAAAATAGAAGAAAGAGAAAGGAACGGTTGGGGCCGGGTCGGGCCTAAAGGAGAGAAAAGAGAGGTTTCCTGCGGTGGCACTCCGGCCGTAAATAGAGCAAAATGATAGGGCAATTCCATTTTAAAAAAAGTTCAGATTTCAACAATGTTTTAGATTTTAAAATGTTGAGATTTATAAAAATTAAATTTGAAAAATGTTCAAATATGAAAAATGTTCAGATTTGAAAATGTTCAAATTTCCAAAATGTTCATATTTGCAATGTTCCTATTTAAAAAATGTTCAGATTTAAAAAATGTTCAAAACTTAAAAATGTTCAGATTTTTAAAAGGAATAGGGGCACCCGGTTCAATCCGGTAGGAAAGGAAAAAAAAGTCAATGTGTGGTCATTTTTTCTGGTGGGCCCCCACCTTTATCAATGGCGCATATGGCAATATGCTCCATTGATATGTGTCTTATCAATGGCGCATATTGTCTTATGCGCCACTGATAAGGGACATATCAGTGGCGCATTTCTCAACATGTCCCACTGGTAAGACCTTATCAGTGGCGCATCTCAATATGCCCCACTGGTAAGGCCTTATCAGTGGCGCATTACTTAAATATGCGCCATTGATATTTGGTCCACGGTCTTCCGGGTGGGCCCCATCAATTTATCAGTGGCACATTTTGAAAATAATGCGCCATTGATAAATAAATTATCAATGGAGCATATTTTTATATGCGCCACTAGTAATTTTCAGTGGAGCATATTAAAAAATATGCTCCACTGATAAGAAATCTATCTATAAGCCTTTTCCTAATAGTGTGGCTGGCTGCCCTTGACATGCCTATAGCTCCGTAGTCCAACTCGGAGGGCCGGCGAGATCGGGAGGCCATGATGAGTAGGCAGCGGCCAGATCGTGCGACCAGCGACTCAGGACAGCAGTGCCCGGTTCGTGAGGCTGGCGACATACGATGGCGGCGGAGCACCGACAGCCGCTCACAGATCTGTGCGACACTATGTTGTGATTGGATCGAGTTCGTGGGTGCAGAACGTCGGGTGCCAAGAGTGATCGTCCCCAACAACGGCTCGGGAGGGACAACACATGGGAGAAATTGCTTGGCGGGGTCCGTGCGGCAAAGCTCCTCGACCAGATCTCCGCACCGGCAATTGTCATGTGGTGCTGTCACACTTCGATTTGTCGGCACCATGAGGTACGCCATGGAATATTTAGCTGCGATTACCTTGGTGCTGGCAATGATGGGGAATTCAAGATGGTTGTGCCGGATGACCAGTTAATCTCGATGGCTCATGTCGAGTTCGAGTTTTTAAGTGATGACGGAGACGAGGTTGGATGTGGTGAAGACTGTGAACCGGATGATTGGTGTTTTGCAATAGTCTCGGTAAGTGATACGTCTCCGACGTATCTATAATTTTTTATGTTCCATGCTTGATTATATATCAGTGCCATATGTTTTTATAATGTTTTTATATCATTTTGGCATGATTTATGGAACTAACCTATTAACAAGATGCCCAGTGCCAGTTCCTATTTTCTGCTGTTGTAACAGCCCCAACTTGGTAACGAAAAATACAAAGAATTTTTCCACTTTTTGCATCCTTGTTTTGCATCATAGCATCCATATGCAATTGTTATTTCTAACATTCACTTGGAAACAAATTGAAATGGGGAGGCCAACCTTCCACAACCCTCCACCAAATGTTTTTGCTCAACTTAGCAAACCAAAAAAACTTGAACTTCCAAATTGTTCAGGAAGTTCCAAGTGTGCATGTTAAATTCATTTGATGAAGCAATTCCTTATTAAGCAAGGGAATAAATTTGATAATTCAAATTGGCTTAATTAAATTTCTAATTTTGAAACCAAGTTAAACATCCCAAAAATTCAAACTAAAATCATGGGGAGCTACAATGTTATTGTTAGAGCCTCCATGAATATTTTCATTATTTTTGGAAAGGTTTAAGCGCTTCAAATAAATACAAATTGGAAATTGTCAAAAATGACTATATTTAAAAACTGTGAACAAAGGTTGGCCAAAACATTTTATTTTGTCTCACCAATTTTTGTGGAGCACCTAAAGGTCAAGTGGAGCCCACATGAATTTTTGTGTATTTTATAAAATTGTTTAAAGGCCCCAATTAAATCGCCAAAGTCTGCTGCTGGACCATTTTGCAATTTATTTAAAAGTGTCAGGGGGGTTTTCAGACAATTTGCATCGGCACTGTGGCGCCATGGCATCCTGGCGCCATGCCGCCGAGCTGGCCGACGCCCATGCCGCTTGCTGCCGTGGCCCTGGAGGACTAGGAGCCCCCCCCACCGTCTCCAACTGCTCCCCTCACCCTCCTCTCTCCATTCCCCCCCGTGAATCCCGGATCGAGGTCGGGTTCTTCCTCCCGAGCGTCCGCACTGCTGTCTTGCTTGTCGAGCTCGCATTCGTCGTCTCAGGACCGCCCCGCGCAAATCCAAGAGTACAGCGAGCTCCGCCTCGGTCTTCTCTCCCTCCTCGCCGGCGGAATCGAGCCGGGAGGGCTCGAATCACCGTTGGCGTCTTCTTCCCCATCCGCCTCGAACCGGAGCTGTCGGGCACGCTCCCGTCGCCGGCGTACTTCCCCGTCGTCGCCGACCACGCCCGCTTGCTTCCGGTGAGTTCCCCGTTTTCTCGTGCGCATCCCCGCTCCCCCTCACCCTCTCCTCGCCGCCGATTGGTCGCCGTCGGACGCCGGCGTCACAGCCCTGCGCGCCCGGCCTCGGACCCAGCTGGGCCGGCCGGAGGCCGGACGGCTCGGGCAGGTGCCCGGCCTGGGCCGGCACTGGGCCGGACGCTTCGGCCACCCGCCCGGCCGTCTGCCCAGCCTGGGCCGGCCAAAGGCCGGCGGCTTCGGGCTGGTGCCCGGCCTGCCAGGGAAATCTTTTTCCCTTTTTGAAATTTGACACAATTTTAAATAAGCGATAACTATTTGAGTTTTGATTCAAAAATAGCAAATTAAATACCAAAATGCTCGGGAAAACAAACTCTAACTGTTAGAGAAACTGAAATCATCTTTTGAGTATATTTTCTTGCTGTTCATATATGAAGTCCTAAAATGGTTTAAATAATACCAAATTGGGAAAAATCATAACTTATTAAATATTCATCCAAAAATTATGAATAAAATATCAATGTGATCAGCACTTCAAATGCTATCAAACCATGCTAAAATCACATCATGATCACAAATATTTATTTGATGTTAATCATGAATTTTTTAAAGGAATTAAATTCAATTAATTATTTAATTCGCTAATTATTCTTCGGTACTCAGAAAATTACAAATGAGGTACCAAAATGATCGGAGGAACAAAACCTTTTTAATCATGTCATGTTCATGAATATTTGAGCAAATTCTAAATAATGTGATCATTTATGAACAATTGGACATTAAGTTAAATATGGGGTGTTTCCAAATAGTTGCCCTAATTATTTGGCTCCCCATTTAATTTTGCTATTAAATTATATGATGATATCTTTGCATAAATTTGTCATGTCATCATGTGATTGTGCATTGCACCTTGTCTTCGTGTGATTTATTTGTTCTTTTGTATTATTTTTGGGTATCGATAGATTTCGGAGTCGAGGGTTCCTCTACCTACCGCGACGAACCGTACTACACGCCCCGGCAGCAAGGCAAGAGATAACCTAACCTTCTTGGCATCTAGCATCCTAATGTTTTACAAACTTATTTTATCCACCACAATATTGCATGCGTTTCCAATGCCTCTTTTGATCAAAATATAGAGAATCCTATGAATGCATGTTTATTCCCGAACCCATACATGTATCCCCACCTATTAACCCTAGGTTTGATGTGTTGGCCGGAGACAATAATTAATTGTTGTTTGATATGCTTAGCAATGTTTAGCCATGCTTAGTTAAATGCTTAGATTCCGTTATTTATTTCCATGATTTATGCAATTGATGGAATGATCGGACAATGTGGAGGTTGTTGTGGTACTTAATTAAAATGCTAAAAGGCTTGGATGAGTTGCCATCGGGGATGGTGTTTTGCCTCATCTTTGCCACCTAGGCTGAAAGTGCTTTTAGCTAGAACCAAGAACCGAGCGTGCTTCCAACGGTGGGGACATATGGAATCCCCTTTAACTAAATAACTTGTGCGGGCGTATCCAAGGGTCCTCTAGTTCGGTTTTCCATTTGCGTGTGAGTGTGTGGTTGGAAAAAGGAATGATGAGGACGGTGGTGTTTAGGACGTGGCGATGGGGCAGGGTGCTGAAATAGGCACTGAACCTGTCCTGTGGCCACAAATGACTCTTGGATAGTCCCATGCGAGGTAAAGGTTTAGCCGCGCCCACTCGCCGGCTTTCCCCGGAAGAGGGCCAATCAGGTGAGCCGGACGGTACCGGTGGGTAAATTAGTACACCCCTGCAGGGTAAATCTTTTCGAAAATCCGTGTCCACGGTTATGGATAAATCTTGGGAAAGGTGGATTAGCTCATAGAAAAGTGTAACCTAATGAATTAAAATTTGGCAGCTAAAGGTTGCAACTCAACGTGTGTGTAAAAGGTTCATTTCCTCGAGGGTGATTTGAGGGAGTGCCTTTGGTGGAGATGAGAGTTGATTTTGGCTACAAGTTGGTTCTCCGAGAAACGAAGAGGAAAAGATTACTCTCTTACCCCCTTTATAAAAACTATTCTGAGTAGACGAATGCCATGTGTCAATTATGTTTCAGTTCATGAAAATTAGCTTTATGCAAAAGAAATACATATATAGCTTTAGAGCCTCCGTTAGCATAGGAGCTATATCGCCCTACTAAACTTGCGAGTACGTCGTACTCAGTCTCTCTTTGCTGCCTTTATATTTGTATTTCAGAGGAGGACGATACCGAGCAGCTAGGTGGGTCTTCGTGGACGTCGACTAGTAGTCCGGGGTTGCCATGTGGCAGCTTGGGACCGTGGAACAAGCTGGCTTGGGTTATGCTTATTTGTAGGCCTCTTAGGCCATATTTGCATCTTGTTGTACTAGACAACACTACTTCGCTTCCGCATGATGTACTGATGGACCTGTGATCCCTTTTGTGTGAAATTTGTATCTTTCTCATATATGAGTTACTATATGAGTTTGTGTGTCGTAGAGTCTACAATGTGCCGGTTGTTCCAAAAGTCTTGATCTCTCTACTATACGTGATAGCGATGTCTGAGTTTATGGCATGATCGAGGTGTTGTGTGCCGATGATCCATTCCGAGCACACCTGCCAATGGGTTTTGGTCTGGGATTGGTAAACCCAGTAACCTTCGATTGTGTAGCATGACCAGTTGCACAACGCTTCACTGTATAGTTCTAGGGTCGGGGCGCTACAAGTTGGTATCAGAGCAGGACTGCATGTAGGAAACCCTTTCTATTGGTCGATGTCGAGTCTAGTTGAAAATTATTTCTAAACCTAAAAATGAGTTGTGAAAACCTTCTTAGGATTCTTTTTACTCCTCATCCAACTCGCTCTACTCTGATTCTTACCTCTATTTGTTTTATGCTTGGTGTCGATGTTTAGGTTCTCGGGGTTTGGGTTTCTACCGTCTAGAGTCGACTCGAGTCCGTTGTATCCGTTTGCTATCGCCGCGATGACGTGATGTCACCGTGGTTGCCTAAATCTGTTTTAGTGTTGCCATCTTCAATATCTATATCTGGAAGCACCCTAATGATCTATCCTATCTGTCGAAGGTGTTTACTGACTATGTCATTGTTCCAATTCTTCAGAATGGCTCCTACCCGTCGTGGGGAACAAAGCAATCCTGATGCACCGCCGCCACCCTCAATGGCGGAGGTTCTGATGGCCATCGAGCAAAACCGCCTGCGCAACGAGCATTTGCTCGAGCAGCTGGTGCAGCAAGGGGGCAGGAGGAACAACGACTGCACCACTCTCACCGAGTTCTTGCGGTCCCAACCTCCTACCTTCACCGAAGCTAAGGAGCCGCTTGATGCGGATGATTGGCTCTGGGCTCTCGAGCGCAAGTTTGCCGCTCTTCACGTTCCGGTGGTGGAACAAGTCAATTTCGCCACCTATCTGCTGAATGGAGCCGCCGGCTCCTGGTGGGAGAGCCACGTGTCAATGTTTGACGCGGGCCATGTCTTCACTTGGGCGGAATTCCGCGCCGCTTTCCGTGCGGCGTATATCCCCAAGCCCATCATGGACCTCAAGAGAAGGGAGTTCCTGGACTTAACCCAGGGACGCATGGACGTCCAAGCCTATGGGCGGGAGTTCAACCACCTCTCCCGTTACGCCCCTCGGGACATGACGAATGATGAGGACAAGCAATACCTCTTCCGCAAGGGTCTCGCACCTCGTCTCCGATACGAGCTCCTACCCTTCAAGTTCATGTCCTACCAGGAGATCTACAACCAGGCTCTCACTATGGAGCAGGGTAGGAAGGAGCTGGAGGCTTCCAAGAGGCCAGCTCCCACCGACAACCAGAGTTCCTCTTCTTCTGAGGGCAAGAAGCGCCGGGTATTTGTGCCCTTCAGCGTTGTGCCTAAGGTACCCTTCACGCCAAGGCCTTCCGGGTTTAGGCCACCTCCGCCTCGCCCAGCTACCTCGACCTTGGGTGCGGCTGGAAGTGGCTTCCGCCCTCCGTTGCGTCCTGCACCGCCGGGGCTCACTTGCTACCACTGTGGCGAGCCGGGGCACTACTCCAGGGAGTGTCCCCAGAAGGCACCAGCTACCTCAGCACCTGCACCAGCACCCTCTACACCAGCCGCCAAGGCCATGACCGTCAGTCGTGGCCGCCTGAACCACGTCTCGGCTGAAGGAGTTGAGGAGGACCCCGGAGTTCTCATGGGTACGCTTCGAATCAATGATTACCCTGCTTCAGTCTTGTTTGATTCTGGAGCATCGCATTCATTCATATCAATAGCTTTTGCACACAACCATCAAGTTCCATTTGTGAACATGGACTCCCCGTTAGTGGTCAAGACCCCAGGCTCTAGTTGGCACACAAAATGGGTTGCTCCGGAAGTCCAGATTACCATAGGCTATTGGTCTTTCCCGTTCCAGCTGATAGCACTGAAGTCAGATGGGCTAGATGTAATTCTGGGGATGGATTGGTTAGTCAAATATCAGACCAACCTGGACTGTGCTGCCAAGTCTGTCACCGTGATCCACCCAACCATCGGGCTGGTGAGTTATTGGTCACCCTCGTCCGCAATTCCCTCTGCTGCCACTCCACTCTCACCGGAGATCAGCTTATGTTTCCTGGAAGGAACCACACCGCCAGAAATGCATGAAGTTGCGGTGGTGTGTGATTTCCCCGATGTTTTTCCGGAGGAATTGCCCGGCATGCCACCTGATCGCAGCGTGGAGTTTGTGATTGAGTTGGTTCCGGGAACCGCCCCAATTTCCAAGAGGCCCTACCGTATGCCAACGGAAGAGCTAACTGAATTAAAGAAGCAACTTGATGAGCTTATAGAAAAGGAATTCATCCGGCCGAGTAGCTCACCTTGGGGCTGCCCGGTCATCTTTGTCAAGAAGAGGGATACAAATGTTCCTCGACTGGTTGTTGATTACCGCCCCTTGAATGTGGTGACCATCAAGAACAAGTATCCCATTCCTCGAATAACTAACTTGTTCGATCAGCTGGCTGGTGCAACGGTATTCTCCAAGATGGATTTGAGGTCAGGCTATCATCAAATTAAAATCCGAAAGGAGGATATTCCAAAGACGGCTTTCACTACCCGTTATGGGTTATATGAGTACACCGTCATGTCCTTCGGCCTCACAAATGCTCCGGCTACATTCATGAGGCTGATGAAATCCATCTTCCACGAGTACCTCAACAAGTTTGTCAAAATTTACATCGATGACATCCTTGTCTACTCCAAAACTGAAGACGAACATGCTGAGCATCTTCGGCTAGTTCTGACCAAGCTTCGAGATCACCGCCTCTATGCCAAGTTCTCCAACTGTGAATTTTGGCTAAAGGAGTGACCCAGCCTACTATAAAGGCTGGGAGGAGCCACCGGGTAGAGGGTACGCTCTCAGATTGCATCGCCACCATAGCCCCTATGGCAAACTTTGTAAAACACGAGATCAACACGGAATACCGATTTTCCACTTCACCAGGGACCCAAACTCCAGTGTAATCTTGTTCCTCTTGTTAACCGTCGGTGCCACCTACGCCATGATGTTCTTTGTAAACCCAAGTCCCTCATGGAGGGGCACTGCCGAGATAATCCCTCGACAGAGGCCAGAGCCTCCATACGCCCCCCAGGTGCGGCCCCACCCTAGGTCGCGCCTGGGAACCACCTAGGCGACTCCTTCGCCTCCTCGAGTCGCCTCTTCGCCTATAAATTAGTCTTCGACCCGAAAACCCTAAGTACCCGATTATATTTTCTAGAAGATGTCCGAGGCCGCTGCCATCACCAACCCTAGTCCGGGAGGGTTCTGCAGCTCTTCCCGGCACCCTGCCGGAGAGGGGAATCGACACCGGAGGCATCTACACCACCATGCCTGCCTCCGGAGTGATGCGTGTGTAGTCCACCACGGGACTACGGGTCCATAGCAGTAGCTAGATGGTTGTCTCTCCTGCTTGTACTCCATTGTTTAGATCTTGTGAGCTGCCTATCATGATCAAGATCATATTATCTGTAACTGCTACATGATTGTGTTTGCATGGATCCGATGAATTGTGGAAGTCATTACTTTTGTTCATCTATGTTTTATGTTTTATCTATGATCTTGCATCCTCTCCGATGCTAGTGGATGCTTTGGCCAAGTAATTGTTACTGTCTTGATGCCCACAAGTATAGGGGATCGCTGAAGTCTTCGTTGGGAAGTATTACCCAAATTTATAGTTCGACACGATGGGAACACAAGAATATCAATAAGACCTTAGCAATTGAGGCGTCACTCTCAACCACACCTGTATATCAATAACTTGCAGCACTAGTAGTCATGGCAGTAAAGGATTCAAGCGAGCAGAAATAAAATAGCAATATTAACAAGGATTTCCCAGTTTTCACCGGAAAAGTGAAAGTGTAACTCAGAGATTCAAAACGTAGGCATGAGGTGACAGCGGGGCGTTGCATGAATGAGATTGATCATATAATAAAGTAAAGCTAGCAATGGGGCTTTTTCTCTAACTCTGATATATGTAGGTCCGCGTTCCTTAAATAGTTGTGCGCACTAACAACGAGAATTTGCACAACATCTTGTCGGAGATTGTCCCCAGGAACTAGGGGTGTCTCCAAGGTATCGTGTAAGGGGCTGAACACGGAGTCAAACAATCCACAACGTGCTCCGGCGACGGTGCTCGTCAGGCTCGCTGCGGACGACACTGCAGAGATTGACACAAGGTATTACCCAGGTTCAGGGCCCTCTTGTGGAGGTAAAACCCCTACGTCCTGCTTCTGTGTATTGCACTGCTTGGAGAGTTTACAGTACAAGGAGAGCTTGTCGAGCTCGAGGTGGCTAACAATGGCTACTTCCCAGTCTTCAGATCTAGGGTTTTGGGTAGGCTCCTAGACTCCAAAAACCGAATCAACCCCTTGCTTGGGCGTGCTCCTCCTCCTTTTATAGGCGCCCTGGGCCTCTTCTGCCCAAACATTTGGGCGGGAAGGGCTACCACATGGCGACGAAGGAGGAGGCGCGGTGCACCGTAAAGGTGAGGTCTACCATAAAGGTAAAGCTCGTGGACGCGGTCCACGGCAGGGGAACGGCGTCACCAAAGCTGAAAAGGGGCACCGACCAGCTGGACAGTGGGCTGGCGCTTGCCGAGGTGGGAGGTGACCCACGGTGACGTCGTCCTTGGAGCGTAGCTGCAGACTGTTCCCTTGTCACCAAAGAGGCAATACTCGTTGTCCGCTTTGCTTGGCTCCGCTTTGTTGACTGCTTTATACATGGAAACGGCAACTGCGGCGTTGTCCTCATCGCGCGTAGGCACGCGCGTCACTCTGCACATGGCGCAGAGCCCATGTGCGCTCTGCCGCGGGGGCAGAGATGGCTTCACGAGGAAAGCGCTTCGTGAGGCGAAAGGCCTCGCCAAGCCCTTCAGCTTGGTCCTTAGCAGAATTGCGGGCGGCGTCGGAGACGCCTTTTCGAGGAGCGATCCCTCACCGAGGGAAAGAACCTTGGCGAGGAGAAAAACCCTTCGCGAGGGGAGAAATCCTCCTGAAGCTCGCCAGGCTTGGAGAGCCTGGTCCTTAGCAAAATCATCCAAAGAATCTTGTGGGCCCTGGCAGGCCGGCCCGTGGTACCCTGGTTTCCACTGTGCCGACAGTAGCCCCCGGGCCCGCGATGGGCACGCCGAGGCCCATGGACGAAGGCGAAGCGTCGAGGGGCCAAAGATGCCTGGCAGGGCCGCGACACGTGTCACGCAGCGGTTGCACCCGCGGCCACGACCTCCTCGGCTCCAACGGGCGACGTGGCGGGGCCCGCCACGACTTGAGTGCTGGTCAATAAAGCCTGGGCGCGCAGGCGGCGCCCATTACTTCTCCCGTAACTCCTCCGCACACTTCTCCCCACGCCTCCAATCTCTCCAGAGAGCTCCAATCTCCAGAGTACTCTTCTTCTTCTTCGGTCGACCGATGGCGCCCAAGAAAGCAGCCACCGACTTGAAGGGCAAGGCCACCGCGCAGGCGAGCTCGTCAGCAGCGATGGCGCGGGTGGGCACGTCCGCGGCGATGGCGCGTGCCGCTGCTCTCGAGGGAGCGCTGCCGCGGACGCGCGTCACCGCGGCGACGATAGCGACGGTGCGCCACCTGGCGGCGGCGAAAACCAACGAGCACGGCGCCACCGAACTGAGGCCGGCCGGTAGCAGGCTCACCGACACCTTCTACCCCATCTTCCTTCATACTCTCTACGCCGGCCTGGTACCACCATTCTCTGATTTCCTCCTGGCGATCTTGGAGACGTACCAGATCCAACTTCTTCATCTTCATCCCAACTCCATCCTCGTCATCGCCATCTTCGCCCACTTCTGCGAGGCCTACGTCAGCATCCGCCCCTCGATGGCGCTCTTCCGCAGCTTCTATTCTCTTCGGAACTCCGCCAGGGCGCGCGGCTTGGGTGCGTCTCCTTCCGCATCGCCGACGCCCGGAGCGACAACTACATCCCCATCGCCTGGTGCGGTGAGGACGCCGTCACCAACGTGATGAAGAAGGTGGACAAGTTCCGTGAGAAGTGGCTCTTTGTCGACGCCAAGGCCACACACCCTCTCCTGGAGGTGCCCGAGGGGCCGCCGAGGAAGTGGGCGCGCTGGGCGAGCGCGGACTTTAGGGGCTCGAAGCTTGACGCAGTGTACGAGTACATCCGTCACATCCGCGAGGCAGGGGTCACCGGCCAGATGGTGGCGAAGGACTTCACCAGGCGCCGCATCGCTCCCCTCCAACAGCACGCCGAGCTGGTGTGGCGATACGACGGCAAGGATGACGCAATGCGGCTAAGCAGGGACGGCTTCGAGCCTGATGTGCTCCGCCAGATTATGAACGTTCTCTTCACGTCGCCGGAGATCCCGTCCGCCAAGAAGGAGGCGGCCAAGCCGCTCATTGTCTTCGCCGAGGAGAGCATAGAGGAGCAGCGCTCGCATATGCCCACGTTCGACGAGTGGGGAATTGTGCCCGCGGGGCACAGCGGGCCTCGCCCTAACCCGTGGGCAGCGGAGCCGGAGTACATGGATGAGGCTCCTGAGGCTGAGGAGGCCGAGTCCGCTGAGGAGGAGGCCTCGAGAAGCGAGGACCCCCTTGGCGAGGACGAGGCTTCGAGGGGCGCTGACCCCGTCGGCGAGGGCGCCGGCTCCTCGAGGAGCGCCCACGCCGAGGTGGACCTCCAGGTGCTCTCCTCCGGCGACGAGGAGGACGCCTTCCGCATCGTCCGCTCCCGGCACGCCGAGGAGGAGGAGGAGACGAGCGACGGCGGAAGAGGGTGTTGCGAGCCCCGCTCCAAGGCCGTCCACGACAGGAGGGCCGCAACCGCGGGAGGCATCCCTCGCGCGGAGACAGGGGCGGCCCAGGAGGAGGCCGAAGCAAGCCTCACCCAGCCTCCCAAGGCGAAGAAGAGGGTGTGGGTAATGGCCGGCGAGTAAGCCCTCGACTTCTCTTTCTCCTTCAATATTTCACTTTGAGAATTCCCCCTTTGAAGGATTTTCGACTTGTCTTCCTTTCAGGCAGCCCGCGGAGCCAAAGAGACGGCGGCTCGGCGGGGCTGGAGGGACCACCAGCGTCGCCACGGAGACGCCTGCGGGCGGCGAGCCGCAGCAGGCAGGTGTTCCTCCCACGGTCGAGCACCGCGCGGGGACGGTGGTGGCCGAGGAGAGCGTGGCGTCGCCGATTCGGGCGGCGACTCCTCCAGCGGCGGAGCACCGCGTGGAGGAGGAGACCGTAGAGGCGGCGCCGTCGCCAACCAGGACGGAGGAGGAAACCGTGGATGAGGACATCGTCGCGGAGCCGCCTCCAGAGGAGGGGGCCTCGAGAAGGGCTGACGCGCCCGAGGCCACGGCGGACGCGGCCGTGGCAGAGGGGGCCGGAGGCGCCCCTGTGGAGCAGGAGGCGGTGGCGACGCCGGAGCCCACTGGCGCTGAAGCTGAGCGTGAGAAGGCGCCCAGCCCCCAGAGGGCAACCGAGGCGAGCGCCGAAGAAGGCGCCCCCACAAGCCCCCGGGTCGCACCAGAGGCGGTCGTGGGTCCGAGGCCGGACCCAGGCGCCTCGACAAGGATCGAGGGAACTGCACCCAGCAGCAGCGTGGGAGTCTCCTTGGCGCTGCAAGCGCCGCATCGCCAAGCAGCCCATCGCCGGATCGTCCTTAACCGGGCGCGGCGAGCGCTCGACGGGCTGGAGGAGCAGCTCGCCACGGAAGAAGACGCCCTGGCGGAGGAAAGGGCAAGGCTCGGCGAAGCCTGGATTCTTCTCCACGAGAGGGTGGAGATGTGCCGCCGGCAGGACGCATCGGCAAAGGCGGCTCGCGAGGAAGCGATCCGCTTCGCCAAAGAGACCCGCGACAGCGTCAAGCGGGAGGCGCAGGAGGTGATGGAGGAGCTCGACGCCGCCAGGGAAGCACTCGAGGTGGAAACCACCTCCAAGCATGACGAGCTGGCGGCCGCGAAGCAGAAGCTCGCCGCCGACTCCGAGGCCGCCAAGGCCAGCCTGAATGAGCTCCGCGAGCAACTGGATGCCCGCGAGGGGCAGCTGGCTCCTCGCGAGGTCGAGCTGAAACGGCGCGAGGAAGAGCTCGCCCTCCAGGAGAAGGAGCTGCAGCGGCGCGAGGAGCAGATCCAGCTGCTCGTGAAGGACCAGGCCACCCGCGAGGGGCAGCTGGAGGAGCGTGAAGGTCGGGTGGCCACCGACGAGGCCAACCTTGCGGCGGAGCATAAGAGGCTCCAGGAAGAGGCTGACCTCAAGGTCAAACTCGTCCGCGAAAACCTCTCCAAGGAGTATGACGAGAAGGTCGCGAAGCACGAGGACCGTCTCAAGACCAAGCGCAAGGAGCTCGAGAAGCGCATCAAGGAGCTTGAGCAGGAGGAAAAGCGGTTGACCTCCTGCCTCGAGGTCTCTCGGGAGGCCCAGGCGCGCGCTGAGGGGAACGCCTTCGCCCTGGAGAGAGACCTGAATGAGCTCCGGCAGCAGGTGGGACCTGCCGCGGCTCTAGCGGAGCGGGCACGGGACCAGCGCCAGGTTGACCGGCTCATGACGCGCCAGCGCCAGAGCATCCTCCAGAGCTTGGTGAGCCGCGTGCGCGCGGTCGGGAGAGACCTGAGGATCGACGTCCCCTCCTTCTCCGCAGCGACCGACGACGAGACCTCGTACTCGCACCTCTTCGAGCAGTTCCTTGGAAAGCTTGAAGGGGTCGCGAAGAGCTTCGACAAGCGTGTCGTGGAGGAGAGTCGCGACCTCCTTGTCGTCGCCGCACCAACGTCTTCAGCAACCTCGTGAGGCTCCAGCCCTCACTTGATCTTGAGGACGTGATGGCGCCACCGCGCACCATCAGCGACAAAGCGCGAGAGACCACCACGCAGGCCGCCATCGCGTACGCCAAGAAATTCGACCAAGTGGTGATCGAAGGCGACGACGAGGAAGCCCTGGAAGAGGCAGAAACCACCGTGGATCGCGCAGGCACCTCAGGAGGCGCGACGGCCTGAGCTCCTTGCCTGTAGCTGGACGTGCCGAGGGCACATTTATCTTAGCCATTTTGATTGTAAACTTTGTAAAAACTTATCAAGTTATACTTGAGTGTGCTTGTGAATGTCCCTCGGGAAGCCTTTGTCCTTCCCCCTCATGTCTTTTTGCTCTACGTCTTAGGACCCTCTCTTAGCGCTACACCACCGCCGCTTCGGTATGTGCGAGTCAGTGCTCCACAAGTCCGGGGGGTGCGTGAGGCCTCAAGAAGTAAGAGCTCCGCGAAGCGCGATGCTTGGGGCTCCCCTTTGACGTGCAAGCAGCCCATGAGGCGTGGGAGAGAGAAAAGAGACTCGAGGGGCAAAAACCAGCAAGAGGAAATTCGACCAAGTCTTTGTACTTAGCTTGACGAGGCGTTTCCGCCTTGGAGAGGGTGTTGGTTCCCTGGCGAGGCGTTGTTGCCTTGGAGAGGTGCCTGAGGCTTGATAGCCTGTTTTCCTGCACTTGGAGAGATAGGCATACCCACAAGCAATAGATAGCTAAAGAATCTTATGGTGCTCGTAGGTTCCTTCATGTGTGTCTCGCGAGGAGAAACAGGCACCAAGGTTTTGGTGATCCTTGGTGAGTTGACGTGCGCGGGAGCTGACCCATGAGTTCAGAGCTCCTTGGGAGTTGACATGCATGAGAGCTGACCCGCAAGTTCAGAGCTCGGATCCCTTGGGTTTTAGGTGCTGCGGGATGCTCCCGTGGCATGGCACCCTGCTAGCCCCCGCTCGTGAGATACACAGGAGGGATCATACGAGCGAGAATAAATAGTAAAAACGGCTTTGCCGAAGTCGCAAAACATACTGGCGCGATGCGCAAAGGTTCAGAATGACCTGAAATAGGTGTTCATTACACTGGCGCGGCCAGGAGTTTTTCTTCTTTGATGATGAAGCTTTGCTTCTCCGGGAGGGCGCTTCCCTACTTAGGAGGCGGGTTGGCGCCGATGGTGACGCAAGCCCCCGAGCCACTTGCCTCCAGAGACACTTGCTTTGTCGCGGCCTTCTCCTGGGAGAACAGCTGCTTCTTCTTCGCGGGGGGCCTCGGGAGGGGTTCCTCGTCCTCGTCAGCGGGTGATGCCACCGCGGCAGCCTTGTAGGCCGCTTGCGCAGCGTACAAGGCGTCCGAGACCACGCCGCGGATGACAATGGTGCCACCCGAGCCAGGGAGCTTGACGAGGTTGTAGGCGTGGTGGGTCACCACCATGAATTTGGCGAGGGCGGGGTAGCCGAGTATGGCGTTGTAGGGTAGGCCGATGTGCGCGACGTCGAAGTCGATCAGCTCGGTGCGGTAGTTGGCCTGGGTGCCGAAAGTGACGGCGAGCCTCACCTGCCCCAAAGGGGTGGTGAGACCCTCTGTCACTCCCGAGAAGGGCCTGGTAGGCATGAGCCGCTCGTAGGGCACCTGCAGCTTCTCGAATGTCTCGACGGAGATGACGTTGAGGCCAGCACCCCCATCAATGAGCGTCTTAGAGACGGCGATATTGTTGATGGTGGGGGTGCAGACCAACGGGATGGTGCCAACGGTTGAAGTGGACTTGGGGTGGTCGCCGGGTCGAAAGTAATGGGGCACTGGGACCACTTGAGGGGCCTGGAGGCCTCGACTCCAGGGAGGGCTGCCGCGACCTCGCGAGCGAGTTGCTTGAAGTGGCGGTTGGAGCGAGGGGCCTGAGCCCCGCCAAGGATGCAAGCGGCTCCACGAGGTACCTGGTAGCCTTCGTCAGCCTCGGCAGGCAAGTTATCGTTTGCGGGCTGGGCAACGTTGGCCTGGGGGTTCTGCTGGTAGTTGTCGTTGTAGTTGTTGTTCCAGCGTCGCCCCCCGCGGCCGCTGCGGCCTCCGCCGCGGCCTCCGCGGCCTCCGTTTGCCTCGCGAGCCTCGCGAAGCCTCTTGATGTCGAAGCAGTCCTCGGTGGCGTGAGAGTGCCTGTTGTGGTAGATGCAGAAAGGGCGATCGTCCTTTTTCTCAGGTCCTGCGGCTGGAGTGGCAGCTTGGCGAGACTGCTTGGCGTCAGGCTCCGCCGCGAGGACCGCAGTAGTCTTGCGCTTCTCAGAGGATTTCTTCTTCTTGGACCCCTCGGTGGGGTCCCCTGGCTCGTTCTTGACGAACAGGCGGCCCTCTTCAGCCTTGGCGCACTTGTCCGCCAAGTCGAAAAGCTTGACGACGGTGGTGATGTTGTCGTGGATGCCGAGCTTCTCGAGCATCCGCACGTCTGTGACCCCAGCCTGGAAGGCCGAAATGACCTGTGCGTCGGTGGCGTTGGGGATCTTGTTGCGCACTTGGCTGAAGCGCTGGATGTACTTGCGGAGGGTCTCGCCGGACTTCTGACGCACGGCGCGGAGGTCGTTGTAGGTGAGGCCGCGCTCGTACGTGCCCTTGAAGTTGGCGACGAAGCACCGGCAGAGCTCCTCCCAGGAGTTGATGGACTCGGCGGGGAGGTTGGTGAGCCATGAGGACGCAGAGTCCTTGAGGGCCATGGGGAACCAGTTCGCCATGACCTTGTCGTCGCCCCCGGTGGCCTGGATAGCCAGAGAGTAGAGCTGCAGGAACTCCAGGGGGTTGTTCTTGCCGTCGTAGCGCGGAGGGAGGTCCGGCCTGAACTTGACCATCCAAACGACGCGACGGAGGCTACGAGTAAACGCTGCCGTCATGCCGTAGGTGACCGTGCCGTTGGCAAGGGTGGCGCGGAGGTGGCGCCCGGCGGTGGCGACGTCCTGGACGGCGCGGTTGCGGCGTTCTTGCCCGCGCTCGATGCTCACGCGTGCGTCCTCAGGGGCTCGCTGCACGATCTGGCAGTTATGCGGCGACGACGCGTGCGATGCAGCGCGGCCGTCGCGAGGAGGAGCCCCCGCTGGAGCAGGTTGCGGTGCAACCGGTGGAGGCTGGAACGGGTGCGGGTTGGAGAGGAGGCGCGGGAGGTGCGCCGTGCGCCACGTCCCCCACGAGCGCAGAAGGAACCAAGGAACGAGACGGCGCAGGTGCCGCGGCGCGAGCGGCGCCGATGAGCTCGGCAACGCGGTTGAGCCAGGCCTCCTGAGCCGCCGGCGTGGGGCGGTACTGCAGCAGCTCCTGCGCCATGAGGAGCGCAGTCGCCGGGCTGGGCGCAGGGCGGCCCAGCGAGGAGGCTAGCACGGTCCCGCGACGGGGGCAGGGAGGAGGCCTCCTCTTCGCCGAGGTCGTCCTCAGCGTGGTCGATGTCGTCGTCGTCGGGGTGCTCGACGCGGGGCTCGGGGTCGACGCGGCGCTCCGGAGCAGAGCCCCCACGCGGGCGGCCGCGCGGGCGGCCTGCGGGAGCGGTGGCGGCGCTAGCCGTCCGGCGAGCGAGACGTTCGGCACGAGAACCGGCCATGGCTGTGTCGAGGATGAAGACGCGCCTCAGCCCCCTACCTGGCGCGCCAAATGTCGGAGATTGTCCCCAGGAACTAGGGGTGTCTCCAAGGTATCGTGTAAGGGGCTGAACACGGAGTCAAACAATCCACAACGTGCTCCGGCGACGGTGCTCGTCAGGCTCGCTGCGGACGACACTGCAGAGATTGACACAAGGTATTACCCAGGTTCAGGGCCCTCTTGTGGAGGTAAAACCCCTACGTCCTGCTTCTGTGTATTGCACTGCTTGGAGAGTTTACAGTACAAGGAGAGCTTGTCGAGCTCGAGGTGGCTAACAATGGCTACTTGCTATCTTTAGATCTAGGGTTTTTGGGTAGGCTCCTAGGCTAAACTGCACTAGAGTCAACCAGGAATCGAACCCCTGCTTGGGCTTGCTCCTCCTCCTTTTATAGGCGCCCTGGGCCTCTTCTGCCCAAACATTTGGGCGGGAAGGGCTACCACATGGCGACGAAGGAGGAGGCACGGTGCACCGTAAAGGTGAGGTCTACCATAAAGGTGAAGCTCGTGGACGCGGTCCACGGCAGGGGAACGGCGTCACCAAAGCTGAAAAGGGGCACCGACCAGCTGGACAGTGGGCTGGCGCTTGCCGAGGTGGGAGGTGACCCACGGTGACGTCGTCCTTGGAGCGTAGCTGCAGACTGTTCCCTTGTCACCAAAGAGGCAATACTCGTCGTCCGCTTTGCTTGGCTCCGCTTTGTTGACTGCTTTATACATGGAAACGGCAACTGCGGCGTTGTCGTCATCGCGCGTAGGCACGCGCGTCACTCTGCACATGGCGCAGAGCCCATGTGCGCTCTGCCGCGGGGGCAGAGATGGCTTCACGAGGAAAGCGCTTCGTGAGGCGAAAGGCCTCGCCAAGCCCTTCAGCTTGGTCCTTGGCAGAATTGCGGGCGGCGTCGGAGACGCCTTGTCAAGGAGCGATCCCTCGCCGAGGAAAAGAACCTTTGGCGAGGAGAAAAACCCTTCGCGAGGGGAGAAATCCTCGCGAAGCTCGCCAGGCTTGGAGAGCATGGTCCTTAGCAAAATCATCCAAGAATCTTGTGGGCCCTGGAAGGCCGGCCCGTGGTACCCTGGTTTCCACTGTGCCAACACATCTATTGCCTTACCTGCCCATTTTACCGGGGCCAACTTGGAACTACAGGTAATTAAGGTCTACCCTTTCGTGTAGACCAGGACAATGCAATAACACTCCATGAACACATAGGATCCTCAAACTAGAACATCTCCCCCTTGTTTTCCCTAAATGTCACTTTTAGGGTTCGCAGGTTCAACATAACAGCAGGTGATACACTTTGCAGGTAAATACCAAACTAATTTATATGATGAAGCAAATAGGTTCAGTACTGAAATCATGCCACTCGGGCCCTAGTAGCAAGCATTAAACATAGCATAAGTGCACCAACACAATACAAAAGCATCCTCAAGATAAACCCTAAGATTATCGAACAACGGGTAGCATTACATGGTCAATATCATCCAATCCCCATCCACCTCACATGCCTACAGCAAACTACTCACACATGGTGATGGTGAGGGAGCTCATGGTTGATGGAGATGAAGGCGGTGATGATGGCGGTGAAGACGGCCTCCGGATCCCTCCGCCGGAGGAGAAATCCTGGATCAATCTGTCCCCGAAACGAAGAACGTGGTGGCGGCGGCGGTGTGTTTCGCGAAAGCTCCTCTCCCCCTAGGGCAAGCGTTTTTTCTCATATATGAAGGCATACGTCGAAGACCGGAGGCGAGACGGTGCCCGATGCCCATTTTAGGGGGGCCCACACGGCTACAGTACCAGGCCGCGTGGGGCCACCCCTTTTGGCCCTCCCCGCACCCCTCATGTCCATCTTTTGCCCAAAGTGCTTCTTTTCCATAAAAATGACGTGGTATTTTTCCCCAATTTTATTTCCTGCAAAAATAGCCAGGGGAGAGACTTTGCTAAAAACAACGTCAGAAACATCAGTTTTATTCAAATATGGAAGGATCCCAGAGCAAATTATGAGGCAAAGTGCTTGGAAAAGTGGATGCATTTTGGATGCATCAGCTCCCCCAAGCTTAGCTCGTTGTTTGTCCTCAAACAACTCAAACGTAGTGCTGAAGCGATAAAAAGACTTTGACAAGAACTTTGCATTGCATATGTAACACTGTTTAATAGCAACAAGTATTCAACACATAATTCATACAACAGCTAGCAAAATGCTAGCAAAGGTATATCTCATCAATGTTAAAGCATCTATACATGTTGCAAGAGAGATAACACATAGTGTTAATACTTGAATCAGGGTACCACGGGCCGGCCTGCCAGGGCCCACGATATTCTTTGGATGATTTTCGCTAAGGACCAGGCTCTCCAAGCCTGGCGAGCTTCGCGAGGTTATTCCCCTCGCCAAGGGTTTTCTCTCCTCGCCAAGGATTCTCTCACTTGGCGAGGGATCGCGACTCGAGAAGGCATCTCCGGCGCCGCCCGCAATTCTGCTAAGGACCAAGCTGAAGGGCTCGGCGAGGCTTTTCGCCTCGCGAAGCCCCTTCCTCGTGAAGCCATCTCTGCCCCCGCGGCAGAGCGCACATGGGCTCTGCGCCATGTGCAGAGTGACGCGCGTGCCTACGCACGATGACGATGACGCCGCAGTTGCTGTTTCCATGTATAAAGCAGTCAACAAAGCGGAGCCAAGCAAAGCGGACAACGAGTATTGCCTCTTTGGTGATAAGGGAACCGTCTGCAGCTACGCTCCAAGGACGACGTCACCGTGGGTCACCTCCCACCTCGGCAAGCGCCAGCCCGCCGTCCAGCTGGTCGGTGCCCCTTTTCAGCTTTGGTGACGCCGTTCCCCTGCCGTGGACCGCGTCCACGAGCTTTACCTTTATGGTAGACCTCACCTTTACGGTGCACCGCGCCTCCTCCTTCGTCGCCATGTGGTAGCCCTTCCCGCCCAAATGTTTGGGCAGAAGAGGCCCAGGGCGCCTATAAAAGGAGGAGGAGCACGCCCAAGCAAAGGGTTCGGTTTTTGGAGTCTAGGAGCCTACCCAAAAACCCTAGATCTAAAGACTAGCAAGTAGCCATTGTTAGCCACCTCGAGCTCGACAAGCTCTCCTTGTACTGTAAACTCTCCAAGCAGTGCAATACACAAAGCAGGACGTAGGGGTTTTTACCTCCACAAGAGGGCCCTGAACCTGGGTAATACCTTGTGTCAATCTCTGCAGTGTCGTCCGCAGCGAGCCTGACGAGCACCGTCGCCGGAGCACGTTGTGGATTGTTTGACTCCGTGTTCAGCCCCTTACACGATACCTTGGAGACACCCCTAGTTCCTGGGGACAATCTCCGACATTTGGCGCGCCAGGTAGGGGGCTGAGGCGCGTCTTCATCCTCGACACAGCCATGGCCGGTTCTCGTGCCGAACGTCTCGCTCGCCGGACGGCTAGCGCCGCCACCGCTCCCGCAGGCCGCCCGCGCGGCCGCCCGCGTGGGAGCTCTGCTCCGGAGCGCCGTGTCGACCCCGAGCCCCGCGTCGAGCACCCGGACGACGACGACATCGACCACGCTGAGGACGACCTCGGCGAAGAGGAGGCCTCCTCCCTGCCCCCGTTGCGGGACCGTGCTGCCTCCTCGCTGGGCCGCCCTGCGCCCAGCCCGGCGACTGCGCTCCTCATGGCGCAGGAGCTGCTGCAGTACCGCCCCACGCCGGCGGCTCAGGAGGCCTGGCTCAACCGCGTTGCCGAGCTCATCGGCGCCGCTCGCGCCGCCGGCACCCGCGCCGTCTCGTTCCCTGGTTCCTTCTGCGCTCGTGGGGGACGTGGCGCACGGCGCACCTCCCGCGCCTCCTCGTCCATCCCGCACCCGCTCCAGCTCCACCGGTTGCCACCGCAACCTGCTCCAGCGGGGGCTCCTCCTCGCGACGGCCGCGCTGCATCGCACGCGTCGTCGCCGCATGACTGCCAAATCGTGCAGCGAGCCCCTGAGGACGCACGCGTGAGCATCGAGCGCGGGCAAGGAACGCCGCAACCGCGCCGTCCAGGACGTCGCCACCGCCGGGCGCCACCTCGCGCCACCCTTGCCAACGGCACGGTCACCTACGGCACGACGGCCGCGTTCACTCGCAGCCTCCGTCGCGTCGTCTGGCCGGTCAAGTTCAGGCCGGACCTCCCTCCGCGCTACGACGGCAAGAACAACCCCCTGGAGTTCCTGCAGCTCTACTCTCTGGCCATCCAGGCCGCCGGGGGCGACGACAAGGTCATGGCGAACTGGTTCCCCATGGCCCTCAAGGACTCTGCGTCCTCATGGCTCACCAACCTTCCCGCCGAGTCCATCAACTACCTGGGAGGAGCTCTGCCGGTGCTTCGTCGCCAACTTCAAGGGCACGTACGAGCGCGGCCTCACCTACAACGACCTCCGCGCCGTGCGTCAGAAGCCCGGCGAGACCCTCCGCAAGTACATCCAGCGCTTCAGCCAAGTGCGCAACAAGATCCCCAACGCCACCGACGCACAGGTCATTTCGGCCTTCCAGGCTGGGGTCACAGACTGTGCGGATGCTCGAGAAGCTCGGCATCCACGACAACATCACCACCGTCGTCAAGCTTTTCGACTTGGCGGACAAGTGCGCCAAGGCTGAAGAGGGCCGCTTGTTCGTCAAGAACGAGCCAGGGGACCCCACCGAGGGGTCCAAGAAGAAGAAATCCTCTGAGAAGCGCAAGACTACTGCGGTCCTCGCGGCAGAGCCCGACGCCAAGCAGTCCTCGCCAAGCTGCCACTCCAGCCGCAGGACCTGAGAAGAAGGATGATCGTCCCTTCTGCATCTACCACAACAGGCACTCTCACGCCACCGAGGACTGCTTCGACATCAAGAGGCTTCGCGAGGCTCGTGAGGCTCGCGAGGCAAACGGAGGCCGCGGAGGCCGCGGCGGAGGCCGCAGCGGCCGCGGGGGGCGACGCTGGAACAACAACTACAACGACAACTACCAGCAGAACCCTCAGGCCAACGCTGCCCAGCCCGCAAACGACAACCTGCCTGCCGAGGCTGACGAAGGCTACCAGGTGCCTCGCGGGGCCGCTTGCATCCTCGGCGGGGCTCAGGCCCCTCGCTCCAACCGCCACTTCAAGCAACTCGCTCGCGAGGTCGCGGCAGCCCTCCCTGGAGTCGAGGCCTCCAGGCCCCTCAAGTGGTCCCAGTGCCCCATTACATTCGACTCCGGCGACCACCCCAAGTCCACTTCAACCGTTGGCACCATCCCGTTGGTCTGCACCCCCACCATCAACAACATCGCCGTCTCTAAGACGCTCATTGATGGGGGTGCTGGCCTCAACGTCATCTCCGTCGAGACATTCGAGAAGCTGCAGGTGCCCTACGAGCGGCTCATGCCTACCAGGCCCTTCTCGGGAGTGACAGAGGGTCTTACCACCCCTTTGGGGCAGGTGAGGCTCGCCGTCACTTTCGGCACCCAGGCCAACTACCGCACCGAGCTGATCGACTTCGACGTCGCGCACATCGGCCTGCCCTACAACGCCATACTCGGCTACCCCGCCCTCGCCAAATTCATGGCGGTGACCCACCACGCCTACAACCTCGTCAAGCTCCCTGGCTCGGGTGGCACCATTGTCATCCGCGGCGTGGTCTCGGACGCCCTGTACGCTGCGCAAGCGGCCTACAAGGCTGCCGCGGTGGCGTCACCCGCTGACGAGGACGAGGAACCCCTCCCGAGGCCCCCCGCGAAGAAGAAGCAGCTGTTCTCTCAGGAGAAGGCCGCGACAAAGCAAGTGTCTCTGGAGGCAAGCGGCTCGGGGGCTGGCGTCACCATCGGCGCCAACCTGCCTCCAAATAGGAAGCGCGCTCGCGCTCCTCAGGGCAAACTTTGACGTGTTCGCCTGGACACCGTCAGATATGTCCAGAGAAGCAAGACTTCATCATCAAAGAAGGAGGAACTTCTGGCCACGCCAGTGTAATGAACCTCTATTTCAGGTCATTCTGAACCTTTGCGCATCGCGCCAGCATATTTTGTTACTTCGGAAAGCTCTAGCGTTGTTGCTTTTCTCTCTCGCTCGTATGATCCCTCATGCGTATCTCGCGAGCGGGGGCTAGCATGGTGCCATGCCACGGGAGCATCCCGGCAGCACCTAAAACCCAAGGGATCTGAGCTCTGAACTTGCGGGTCAGCTCTCATGCATGTCAACTCCCAAGGAGCTCTGAACTCATGGGTCAGCTCCCGCGCACGTCAACTCACCAAGGATCACCAAAACCTTGGTGCTTGTTCTCCTCGTGAGACACACATGAAGGAACCTACGAGCACAAGTTATCTAGCTATCTATTGCTTGTGGGTATGCCTATCTCTCCAAGTGCAGGAAAACAGGCTCTCCAAGCCTCAGGCAACGTCAAAGCAAAAACATCTCGCCAGGGAACAAACACCCTCTCCAAGGCAGAATGCCTTGCTAAGCTAAGTACAAACACTTGGTTGAATTTCCTCTTGCTGGTGTTTGCCCCTCGAATCTCTTTTCTCTCTCCCACACCTCATGGGCTGCTTGCACGTCAAAGGGGAGCCCCAAGCATCGCGCTTCGAGGAGCTCTTACTTCTTGAGGCCTCACACACCCCCCGGCCTTGTGGAGCCCTGACTCCCGCATACCGAAGCGGCGGTGGTGTAGCGCTAAGAGAGGGTCCTAAGACGTAGAGCGAAAAAGACATGAGGGGGAAAGACAAAGGCTCCCCGAGGGACATTCACAAGCACACTCCAATATAACTTGACAACTTCTTACAAAGTTTACAATCAAAATGGCTAAGATAAATGTGCCCTCTGCACGTCCAGCTACAGGCAAGGAGCTCAAGCCGTCGCGCCTCCTGAGGTGCCTGCTTGGTCCACGGCGGTTTCCGCCTCTTCCAGGCATCCCCGTCGTCGCCTTCGATCATCACTTGGTCAAATTTCTTGGCGAACGCGATGGCGGCCTGCGTGGCGGTCTCCCGCGCCTTGTCGCTGATGGCGCGCGGCGGCGCCATCACGTCCTCAAGATCAAGTGAGGGCTGGAGCCTCACGAGGTTGCTGAAGACGTTGGTGACGGTGACGACAAGGAGGTCGCGACTCTCCTCCACGACGCGCTTGTCAAAGCTCTTCGCGACCCCTTCAAGCTTTCCGAGGAATTGCTCGAAGAAGTGCGAATACGAGGTTTCGTCGTCGGTCGCTGCGGAGAAGGAGGGGACGTCGATCCTCAGATCTCTCCCGACCGCGCGCACGCGGCTCACCAAGCTCTGGAGAATGCTCTGGCGCTGGCGCGTCATGAACCGGTCAACCTGGCGCTGGTCCCGTGCTTGCTCCGCCAGAGCCGCGGCCGGCCCCACCTGCTGCCGGAGCTCGTCCAGGTCCCTCTCCAGGGCGAAGGCGTTTCCCTCAGCGCGAGCCTGGGCCTCCCGAGAGACCTCGAGGCAAGAGGTCAACCGCTTCTCCTCCTGCTCGAGCTCCTTGATGCGTTTTTCGAACTCCTTGCGCTTGGTCTTGAGGCGGTCCTCATGCTTCGCGACCTTCTCGTCATACTCTTTGGCGAGGCCCTCGCGGACGAGCTTGACCTTGAGGTCAGCCTCTTCCTGGAGCCTCTTCCGCTCCGCCGCGAGGTTGGCTTCATCGGTGGCCACCCGACCCTCGCGCTCCTGCAGCTGCCCCTCGCGGGTGGCCTGGTCCTTCTCGAGCAGCTGGACCTGCTCCTCGCGCTTGAGCAGCTCTTTCTCTCGGAGGGAGAGCTCCTCCTCATGCCGCACCAGCTCCACCTCGCAGGGCGCCAGCTGCCCCTCGCGGGCATCAAGCAGCTCGCGGGGCTCCTTCAGGCTGGCCCGGGCGACCTCGGAGTCGGCAGCAAATTTCTGCTCCGCGGCCGCCAGCTCGTCATGCTTGGAGGCGGTCTCCACCTCGAGCGCTTCCCTGGCAGCATTGAGCTCCTCCATCACCTCCTGCGCCTCCCGCTTGACGCTGTCGCGGGTCTCTTTGGCGAAGCGGAGGGCCTCTTGGCGCTCCGCCTGGGCCGCCGCATCCCACCGGCGGCACACCTCCACTCTCTCGTGGAGAAGGG
Organism: Puccinellia tenuiflora; assembly: GCA_012064385.1. NCBI lineage: Eukaryota > Viridiplantae > Streptophyta > Magnoliopsida > Poales > Poaceae > Puccinellia > Puccinellia tenuiflora. Next base: position 148,126 of record QRDG01001246.1, read on the forward strand.
CCCAGGCCTCGCTGAGCCTTGCCTTTTCCTCTGCCAGGGCGTCTTCTTCCTTGGCGAGCTGCTCCTCCAGCCCGTCGAGTGCCCGCCGCGCCTGGTTGAGGACGACCCGGCGACGAATTGCTTGGCGCCGCGACCCCGGCAGCGCCAAGGCCCCCGCACTGCTGCTGGGTGCAGAGTCCTCGATCCTCGTCGAGGCGCCCGGGTCCTGCCTTGGACCCACGACCGCCTCTGGTGCGATCCGGGGGCTTGTGGGGGCGCCTTCTTCGGCGCTCGCTTCGGTTGCCCTCTGGGGGCTGGGCGCCCTCTCGCGCTCAACTCCAGTGCCAGTGGGCTCCGGCGGCACCACCGCCTCCTGCTCCTCAGGGGCGCCTCCGGCCCCCTCTGCAACGACCGCGCCTGCCGCGGTCTCGGGCGCGTCAGCCCTTCTCGAGGAAGTCTCCTCCTCTGGAGGCGGCTCCACGACAATGTCCTCATCCACCCTCTCCTCCTCCGTCTCCTGCTGGACGGGAGGGGTCGCCGCCCTGGTTGGCGACGGCGGCGTCGCCTCCGCCCTCGCCTGCCCTGCACGGTGCTCCATCACTGGAGGAGACGCCGCCCTGGTTGGCGACGGCACCGCCTCTACGGTCTCCTCCTCCGCGCGGTGCTCCGCCACGGGAGGAGTCGCCGCCCGAATCGGCGACAGCATGGCCTCCTCGGCCACCACCGCCTCCGCGCGGTGCTCGACCGCGGGAGGAACAACTGCCTGCTGCGGCTCGCCAGCCGCAAGCGTCCCCGCGATGACGCTGGTGGTCTCTCCAGCCTTGCAGAGCCGCCGCCTCTTCGGCTCCGCATGCTGCCTGAAAGGGAGCCATGTTGGAGACCCGTTAAGGGGGTTTTTCTCAGAAACAAAATGCTGAGGGAAAAAGAGAAATCAAAGACTTACTCGCCGGCCATCACCCACACCCTTTTCTTCGCCTTGGGTGGCTGGGTGTTGCTTGCTCCGGCCTCCTCCCGAGCCGCTCCTGTCTCCGCGCGAGGGGTGTCTCTCGCGGTTGCGGCCCTCCTGTCGTGGACAGCCTTGAAGCGGGGTTCGCAGCGCCCTTTCTCACCGCCGCTCGTCTCCTCCTCCTCTTCGGCGCGCTGGGAGCAGACGACGCGGAAGGCATCCTCCTCGTCGCCGGAGGATAGCACCTAGAGGTCCACCTCGGCGTGGGCGCTCCTTGAGGAGCCGATACCCTCACCAACGGGGTCAGTGCCCCTTGAAGCCTCGTCCTCGCCGAGGGGGTCCTCGCTTCTCGAGGCCTCCTCCTCGGCGGACTCCTCAGCCCCCTCAGGCTCCGGAGGCTCATCCATGTACTCCAGCTCCGCCGCCCACGGGTTAGGGCGAGGCCCGCGGTGCCCCGCGGGCACAATTCCCCACTCGTCGAATGTGGGCATGTGCGCGCGCTGCTCCACGATGCTTTCCTCGGCGAAGCAGATGAGTGGTTTGGCGGCTTCCTTGGTGGCGGACGGGATCTCCGACATCGAGAAAAGAACGCCCATGATCTGGCGTAGTACCTCAGGCGCGAAGTCGTCCCTGCTTAGCCGCATTGCGTCCTTCTTGCCATCGTATCGCCACACCGGCTCGGCGTGCAGTTGGAGGGGGGCGATGCGGCGCCTGGTGAAATCTTTCGCCACCATCTGGCCGGTGACCCCTGCCTCGCGGATGCGTCGGATATACTCGTACACCACGTCAAGCCTCGAGCCCTTGAAGTCCGCGCTCGCCCAGCGCGCCCACTTCCTCGGGGGCCCCTTGGGCACCTCCAGGAGAGGGTGTGTGGCCTTGGCGTCGACAAAGAGCCACTTCTCGCGGAACTTATCCACCTTCTTCGTCACCTTGGTGATGGCGTCCTCACCGCACCAGGCGATGGGGATGTAGTTCTCGCTCCTGGCGTCGGCGATGCGGAAGGAGACGCACCCAAGCCGCTCGCCCTGGGCGGTGTTCCGAAGAGAGTAGAAGCTGCGGAAGAGCGCCACCGAGGGGCAGATGCCGATGTAGGCCTCGCAGAAGTAGGAGAAGATGGCGAGGATGAGGATGGAATTGGGATGAAGATGGAGCAGTTGGATCTGGTACACCTCCAAGATCGCCAGGAGGAAGTCAGAGAATGGTGGCACCAGGCCGGCGTAGAGAGTATGGAGGAAGATGGGGTAGAACGCCTCGGTGAGCCTGCTGCCAGCCGGCCTCATTTCGGTGGCGCCGTGCTCGTTGGTTCTCGCCGCCGCCAGGTGGCGCACCGTCTCTATCGTCGCCGCGGTGACACGCGTCCGCGGCAGTGCTCTCTCAAGAGCAGCGGCGCGCGCCATCGCCGCAGACGTGCCCGCCTGCACCGTGGCCTTGCCCTTCGGGTCGGTGGCTGCTTTCTTGGGCGCCATTGGTCGCCGGAGAAGAAGACGAGGACTCTGGAGATTGGAGCGCTCTGGAGAGTTTGGAGGCGTGGGGAGAAGTGACGGGCGCTGCCTGCGCGCCCAGGCTTTATTGACCAGCTCCCAAGTCATGGCGGGCCCTGCCACGTCGCCCGTTGGAGCCGAGGAGGTCGTGGCCGCGGGTGCAACCGTTGCGTGCCACGTGTCGCAGCCCTGTCAGGCATCTTTGGCCCCTCGACGCTTTGCCTTCGTCCATGGGCCTCGGCGTGCCCGTCGCGGGCCCGGGGGCTACTATCGGCACAGTGGAAACCAGGGTACCACGGGCCGGCCTACCAGGGCCCACGAGATTCTTTGGATGATTTTCGCTAAGGATCAGGCTCTCCAAGCCTGGCGAGCTTCGCGAGGATTTTCCCCTCGCGAAGGGTTTTCTCTCCTCGCCAAGGATTCTCTCCCTTGGCGAGGGATCGCGACTCGACAAGGCGTTTCCGGCGCCGCCCGCAATTCTGCTAAGGACCAAGCTGAAGGGCTCGGCGAGGCTTTTCGCCTCGCGAAGCCCCTTCCTCGTGAAGCCATCTCTGCCCCCGCGGCAGAGCGCACATGGGCTCTACGCCATGTGCAGAGTGACGCGCGTGCCTACGCACGATGACGATGATGCCGCAGTTGCTGTTTCCATGTATAAAGCAGTCAACAAAGCGGAGCCAAGCAAAGCGGACAACGAGTATTGCCTCTTTGGTGATAAGGGAACCGTCTGCAGCTACGCTCCAAGGACGACGTCAGCGTGGGTCACCTCCCACCTCGGCAAGCGCCAGCCCGCCGTCCAGCTGGTCGGTGCCCCTTTTCAGCTTTGGTGACGCCGTTCCCCTGCCGTGGACCGCGTCCACAAGCCTTACCTTTATGGTGGACTTCACATTTATCGTGCACCGCGCCTCCTCCATCGTCGCCGTGTGGTAACCCTTCCCGCCCAAATGTTTGGGCGGAAGAGGTCCAAGACGCCTATAAAACGAGGGGGAGCACGCCCAAGCAAAGGGTTCGATCTTCGGTTGGTGCAACCCCATTAGACCAAACCCTAGATCTGAAGACTAGCAAGTAGCCATTGTTAGCCACCTCGAGCTCGACAAGCTCTCCTTGTACTGTGAACTCTCCAAGCAGTGCAATACACCAAAGTAGGACGTAGGGGTTTTACCTCCACAAGAGGGCCCTGAACCTGGGTAAGACCGAGTGTTCCCTTTCTGCAGTGCTGTCCCGCAGCGAGTCCGACGAGCACCGTCGCCGGAGCACGTTGAGGGTTGTTTGATTCCGTGTTCAGCCCCTTACTCGATCCTTCTCGAGACACCCCCAGTTCCTGGGACAGTTCTCCGACACACATGCTTGACAAACTTGTAGTTAAAAGCCTCATGCCCCGTGAATACGAGTACCTACACCATGTGTTACTCAGCTCGTGTAGCTAGGCAAGCTTGAGTTTTTTCAATCATTGCGAGAATAAAAGCATCATTAAGAGCGCCAACTGGGGTACCTCTTGTCCCAGGACATGGACAAGCCCATGTCCAAACAACAAGACAAACGGACAATGAACAATCTCAGCACTTATTTTATTTACTAATGGTTTAGTTTTTTATTATAAAGTGCATCACTGAATGTTCATATGATATGCCGTAAATTTCCACCATGAATGATGCATGGCTTAAATTGGCGGCCCGGGCGTCTCTCTAGCCAATTATTCCCACTCCTCAAACTTGCTAAGTTTCCACATTTATTTCGACATGATAGGCATCCATAGACAAAAGTACATGATATCAACTAATTTTCAATTTAAGTGCAATGTTAAAAGCTTTCCATGTGTCAGCACATTTAAGCTAGCTCCTAACCACTAAGCTTGTCAAGCATATGACTTCATTCTTAACATTTGAAAAATTCTTTTACTTTCTCCGTGGTTGGCAAGTTTAGTAAGCACAATGGGATGCATAGACCTTTGTTTAGAACTACAGTTGTTCAAAGCATAGCCAAGTATTACCACTAAATAATATCTAACTTGCATCATCATACATACTAAAACAAGGAGAAGATAAATAGTTGCTACCAGTTCCCTAGATGTTAAAGGAACTATGATGTGCACACTTGTTGTTATTGAAAAGTCCTCATAAGCATGGCAAAGGTGTCATACCTTTCATCTAATTCATGCACATCAGCTCATCATTGTTGTTCTCCCCTCCAAACTTGAACTGCGCAATAAAACTCAAGTCTGCCAGAAAAATATCACTGCATACAGTACTGTCTTTACCCTACCTAAACACCTCAGAAAAATCTCATAATTTACAGGTGTGTAGGTTATGAAAAGTTGAAGTTGTATTTAAAATTTCAGCTCAATTAGAGTTGCAGAAAAATATGAAAAATAAAACAGTGAGCAGATTTAGAAACTCCTGCACCTCCATTTTTGCAACGGATTCAAGAAAACGAAAATATTTTTGTTCTTTTTGGTTTTTAGAAGCATACAGCAAATGACCAGAAGTAAATAAGCAAGAAAAACAAATAAAATCTTTTTGTGTTTTTTGCAATTTGAAAGAAAGAAACCGAAACAAATTAAGAGTGATATAAAACAATGAAATGAGCGGAAGAGAAGTTGTAACGCCCCAAGATCAGTAGTATGCAGATTTTAGCGTTCCAGCCAAATCCGCATAATAACGATCCTAAAGGACGCCCACCAGGCATAACGTGCAGGTCGCAACACACACGTTATGCGGGTGGAATTGTGATAACATTACAACAGTTCTCAATGGAACCCACAAAAGAACATACATACAACAACGACTCACCGAGTCAAGAACAAAGATACAATACAAAGATCCAAATAACAATGGAAGCGGGTAGCGCCCGGCTATGGACAAGAAACAAATTGGACTAAGAGTCCTGAAGATAAACGAAGGCACCATATCCCTGCCCAGGCCAAGCCGGAGGGATTCCCAAGCTAACATCGTCAGACTTCAAACCTGTTGGCTGCATTGGAATAGCAGCCCCGAAGGGGTCAGTACTAGTAGAAGTACTGGCAAGTAATACTCACAAGATATCAAAGCTGGAATTCCGGGGAAGAGGGTTAGCGATTGAGGTGGCGGCAAGCAGCACTAACAACTTATAGAGACACGCTACAAACATTCGTCTACAAGAGACAAGGTAAGAGAGCGCATAAGAAAAACCAACTATACTACTCACCAAACAAAACCCGCCCTAAAACGACTCCCTCGTATCCTCAGCCCACGAGGAAGAAGTCCGGGCACTCACACTGTGGACAAGTTTTATGAGTTATTATTCAAGTAATCTATCTTACTAGTCAAGTTATATTTAATAGGTGTAAGTTGTCTATGATCTTTTTAGCCAGCGCATTTCACCAAGTCGTCCATAACCGCGGACACGGCTTTTCGAAAAGATTTCACCCTGCAGGGATGCACCAATGAACCCACACGCATCGAAACTCTCGCTTAGAGGTGTACCGGTGGAGGTTTCGACGCAACGTTTCCCTTCTTCACAAACAAGTCCAGGGAGCCACCTAGCTAGGACTGATCCACCTTCAAAGTCCGGCCGAAGCTCCAAGGTGGGCCTGGCCGATGCGAGGATGGCTTCGGGAGGGAACACTTATACGATTGCCCCTCCTTCCACACTCGATAAATGAACGTACCGCAAGATCTACGAAACACCCGAACTACTTGCGGCATCTGGACAGGTTTGAAGATCCGGTAATAAGCTGCGGGGAGGCCCATAGAACTCCCACATGTGGTTAGTGCGCTCAGTCTTGGATCAGCGGAAAAGAACTCGGGTCCTAGGCGACACTAGCAGAACAAAACACCACGATTGGCCTTCCGCCGGTGCCTTATCTTTATTAAGTTATTCCCATCGCAACAGAAAAATAAAGATTACCCTTTAGTTGAGCCTAGCTATCATGTTAAGAACAAGACTAGACAAAGAGATAACAGGACTCAAGCTAAGCAACTAAGCATGCACTACGACTTGCAAGGCTAACAAGGTAAACAAACAACAGGTTAATAGGATGTGGGGGTGTGGCTATATCATGGCTGCAAGGTAAACATGCATATAGGATCGGACACAAGCATCGATATATATATGGCTAGCAAGGAACAAAAGATAGGACGAGTAAGAGACAGAAAACAAGCAAAGATAGCAAGGGAGTATCACTTGCCTGCAATCCGGTGGAGGTAGCAGAACCTGTCGTTGCTCACATCAACTCAACGTCCTATTCCCGAAGAAGCAATAAACTCTGGACAACGAAAAAGATGCATTTTACTTCTACGGCAAAAGAAGCGGCATGTTGATGACATGATGCATGACAAATTAAATGTTGTCCAATTTTATTCCCTAACACATGGCAAAACATTTTAAATGGGATCGGTGCATAATATAGAGGCATCGGACAAATCCCTTAATTAAATTGATTTAATTCGACTAAATGGATAAAAGTGTGAGGTTAATTAATGATGCATGATTTTATAAGATACGCATATATATGGCATAGGGTTAGGGTCGGGGTCACACATCGGGTTCGGGGATCTTCGGATTCGGAATCATCGTCTTCGGATCAGAGAGGTAGTAGTCGAAGTAGTCGTAGTAGTCGAAGTAGCCGAAGTAGTCATTCATCCGGAGTCGATGTAGTCGAGGTAGTCGACGTCGTGGAGGTAGTCGTACTTGGGTCGTCGTCGTGGCGGACCTTGGCGTTCCGGGCTTCGGGGTCGACGGGGTTCACGGCGCCGGGGATCGGCTTCACGGACGCGCACGAAGGCGGCCGGCACAAATGGGCAACAACACGAAGAACTTGTCGCATTTCCGGTGTCGGGGTACTCGGTCTTTGGGCTTCATGGCGTCAGGAACGGGAACGGGAACGGAGAACGGAAACACGGGATCGGGAAACTTTCCCGTCGGGAACGGAACACGGCAGGGAACCGGGAGGCGCTGGGCACACGGAGACGTTGGGACAACGGGGAACGGGATCGGTGAACTCGGAACGCGTCGAGAACCGGCAATGGGCATCGAAGATGCAAACGTCGGGGAAACGGAGACGAGCACACGAGGGTGCTGGACACGCACAGGCAGGAGCACGCATCGGGGACGGACACGTCCGTTGGGCATGGAGCACGGCAGCAGCAGCAGCAACAGCAAACTTGTGCAGGGGCACACACGGGCGAGGTCGGCGACAGAAGAATGTGGAGCTCGGGGGGGCAAGGTGGCCGGTCTGGAGGTGGGGCAGAAGGTGCAGGTCACAGGGGCCGGGGGAGAGAGCAGCGGCCATGGGGATAGGAGAGAGGAGCCGGGGCACGGGAGGACGATGCGGGCGTCGGTGAGCAGCAACAGCGGTCGCAGCGGCGGGGAAGAGAGGGAGACGGGGTGGCTCGGGGTCGGACAGGTGCGAGGCAGGCCGGCCGGGTGCGGGCCAAGGCGGAGGTGGCCGGGGAGAAGGGAGCAGGCCGGCGCAGGGCAGGGAGAGAAGGATGGCGGCAGCGGCCGGTGGCGCGGTGCTCTGCGGGGGAGGAGCCAGCGGGAGCAGGGCGCGGCTCAACGACGCACGGAGGAGAGGATGCGGCAGGGAAAGTCGGGCCGAAGCTGGCTGGAGAGAGGAGGCGCGGGGAAAGGTGGTGGTGCTCGCGTGCTGGAGGCGGGAGGCGAGCAAGGGGAGCGGGGCTGGAGCTTGGGGAGGAGGTCGAGCACAACGGCGGGAAGGTGTAGCAGGGGAGCCGGAGGGGAGATAGGAGGAGGAGCCGGCAGCGCGGGTGGTGGGAGGAAGGAGGATCGAGCCGAGCTCGGGAGGGAGCATGTGCGGGGAGAAGAAGGAAGAAGAGGCCACGGGGAAAAAGAAAGGAGAAAAAAAGAGAGAAAGGGAAGGGATAAGGAGAGAGGAGAGGGAGGGAAAAGCAGGGACCCGAAAGAAAAGAAAAAGGCCTGATTTGAAGGTGGAAGGGCTCGATCGCGGAAACGCAAAAAGGGAGGAGGGTGGCTGCAAGGTGCAGGGGGTGGGAAAGGAAAACTGCCAGGGGGAACAGGGGAAACCCTAAGGTTTGGAGGCTAGGTGGGCTTGGGCCAGGTTTGGGCTACTCTCTCTCGCAATTCTCAAAACATTTTATTTTGCAAATTAAATTTTGGCATATAATTTTATAAAACGGAGACGACTGCCTCGATAAAATATTTTTCCGACAATTTTAGAAAAATAAAATAGGGTTTATTAAAAATAATTTTTGCGGTCAAAAACATGCGATGCGATGATGCTGATGTCATGATGATGCAAAAATAAAATAACAAGCAATTCTGATTTGGGGAAAAACCCCAGGCATTACAGAAGTACTCCCCCAAGCTTGCAGTCAAGCTAATATCCTGGGTGGTAGCCATATCCACCACTTCCACCTCCAGGATAGTAACCATATGGGTAGCTTCCCATGCTTGGGTATTGTGGCATCTCTTGAGGTTGGTACCCCTGCATTGTTGGAGCTTGTGCCTCCTCCTGCGGTGGCTCTTCCCTCACGATCCACTTTCCAGTGCTCCTGTCAAAGAGATCAGTACAAGGGAGCCTAATGGACACTTTCTGTCCATTAGTACTCAAATATGTGTACAGATGAATCCCCCCATACGGAACACTCATTCCCATGTTGGACATCAAAGCAAAATCAAGTAATGTGGACTTCTCTACACGGGTTCCCATATTATCATCATATCCTCTTTCATCTTTAATGTATTTATAGACCAAAGTAGCAATAGCACCAGCGTAAATAGGGGTTCCATCAGTGGCATTTCTACTTACAACATTATGCAATGATCTAGCAAGAATTACCCCTAAATTATACTCACATGACTTGTTCTCTTTTGCGCATTTGAGCAAATAAATAATAGGTCCGGTGCAGGCAGAAGTGTTGTCTCTGGCAAGAAAGCCTCTTGCAAGGAACAACGCAAAGTACCTCAAGCTAGGGTGCTGTATGTGAGTAAATTTGCCCCTATTTAGTCTATCAAGGGAATTAACAGAAACAGAGCGCCAGAAATTAACAAGTTCAGGATTTGAATCAGCACCGGTTTCTTCCCAACTCCCCGTGTTTGCTACACCTATAGCATTGCAAAACTCATCTAGAGACATAATAAGACGCTCTCCCTTCATACTAAACTTGCAAACAAAAGTGGGAGAATGTGCCTTACTTTTATTCTTGTGCTTGTAAGTCTCGGGCCCTTCGAATCTGAAGGTAGAGAGGAACTCTCTTGAGAGCTCCTCATACGTCTCCTGTGGGTTTTGAGCAAATGTCAGCAACCCGGTCGCTGTGGCGAAGGAGTTGAAATCCTCTTCCATTCCCCATTCTTGAAGAACATGGGGGTCTTGCCATCTCGTCGTGTGAATCCTCAACTTCTCCCTCACAAATGATGCGGAATCCTCCCAAAGTTGATTGTCATCGTAGTTGAGGGAGACTTTGCATGCTCTTCTCTTGGGTCTTGAGCTCATCCCAAGCAATCCTTTGCCCTTGCTAAACATGGTACCTTGCTTCCCATAAATAAATTTCAACAAAAATCAAGATGTGAAACTATAATATAACATCAAGCCATCCACATCTAGTCTCCACATCAATATCATGCATCAATATCAACTAGAAAACTTAAATCCATGGATTTCTCAATCATATTTAGTGACACCTAGTGCAGCAAAATACTTCATATATAAAGTACAAGAACAAAAACTAATTGGATGAGTGGAGGAGTCACATACCAATGAGCAATCCCACCAAAAAGATTTGAAAAATCTGCCCTAAACTTGGAGATCCAAGGATAGCAGGAAGAGAGCTCGGGAGAATTTGGGAAAAATACCTGGGGCTGGTTTTCTGTCGAGAGGAAGGAGATGGGCACTGGCCATCCACCTAACTCCCTCTGTGGGCCAAAATGGTGGGTCCCACGCGGCCAGGTACAGTGGCCGCGTGGGACACCTTATTTTGGGCCCTAGTGGCCCTCTGGTGTTCCCCTTTTGGCTGTTAGTTCCTCTGGTAAAATAACTTACCTCCAATTTTTTCTGGAATTTTTAGAGACAATTTTCTACAGAAACTTTTAAAAACTAGATTTCTGAAATTTCTTCAATTTGAAATAAATATGCCCAAGAAAATATTCTAAGAATTCTTGAGTATATAAAATAAAAAGTGCAAGCAATCTTTATAGGAATCAAGTTTGCATCATTTCCACATTAATAATGAGGTTGATCAAGTCTCATTAATAATATGTAAAGGATATAACACATGATTTTTATTTTTATAAGTGAAGAAGAGATTCAAGTTACCTCATATTTGATTGGAATAGTTCCAATCATTATGGTGGCATATTTTGGTTCAGGAGGTGGTAAAGGAATTTCAATACTTCCAATTATAAGAGTATTTCTTTTAATGCAATTCACCATTTGGTTTACCATTGTAGCAGCTTTCTTCTTGGGGAAATAGATAGTGTGCTCCTTTCCTTTAACGTTGAATGTCACTTTGCTTTCAGTGCAATCTATCACAGCCCCTGTAGTGTTCAAGAAAGGTCTACCAAGGATAATAGACAAGTTATCATCCTCAGGCATGGCTAATACAACAAAGTCTGTAGGGATTAGCACATTAGCAACAAAAATAGGTACATCCTCACATATTCCAATAGGTATAGCAGTTGATTTATCAGCCATTTGCAATGAAACTTCAGTTGGAACCAATTTGTTTAAATCAAGTTTCTTATACAAAGAGAAAGGCATCACACTAACACCAGTCCCCAAATCACATAGTGCATATCTCACATAAGTTTCTTTAATTTGACAAGGAATAGTTGGAATACCGGGATCTCCACGTTTTTCAGTCACTTTCCCTTTGAAGGAGTAATCAGCAAGCATGGCAGTAATAGCATCAGTAGAAATCTTTCTTTTATTAGTGACAATATCTTTCATGTATTTTGAATAAGGAGGAATTTTAATAGCATCAACAAGAGGAATTTGCAAATATAAAGATTTAATCAACTCAAAGAACTTCTCAAATCTAGTGTCATCCAAAGTTTTCATTACCTCTTGAGGATATGGTATGGGTCTTTGTACCCATGGATCCCTCTCTTTACCTTTTTGTGGATTTGGATGGTTCTTCTTCTTGTTCTTCTCAGTAGATGGTTGAGGGTCTTCCTTCTCAGCTGCTTTAGGTTCTTCAACATTTTCAACTTCTTGTGGTTCTTCTTCAGGTGAGGATGATTCCTCCTCTTCATCATTATTATCTTCAGTCTCAGCATCAAAAATAGAGATATCATTATCTTGTTCTTCAGAATCATCTTTATCTTGGTTTTCATTGGGAGATTTTCCAGCAGAAAGTTTCTTCTCTCGAGCTTCTTGCTCTTTCCTCTTGGGATGGCCTTCAGGATAGTCAGGGTCCTGAGTACTTGCACCTCCCCTAGTATTAACTCCACAAACCTGTTTCTTCACATTAAGCTTTTCATACAATTGATTTTGAAGAGAAATCATTTGTTCTACTTGATTATTCATCATCTCACAATGTTTAACAATTCTTTTTACCTCTCCCACATTAGCATGCATACTTTCACGAAGAAATTTAATTTTGTGAGAGTTTTCCATGATCATCATTCTAATATTATGCTCTTCAGGATCATGACGATAAGCAAAATCATTCTCATATGGTTCTTCAGTAAAAGATGTTACCTTTTCATTACCTTTTGTGGTGCTAATAATATTGACTGGGATAGGGAAACATGGTTGATCATCAGGAAGTTTGACACCCATTTCAGATAATTCCTTGAGATGAGAGGTTTTAATTCCCTTCTCTTTAATGTCCTTTGAGGCCTCTTTCATTGCTCACTTGTTCAGTTCGAGTATACCTCCTTTCTTCTTCGGAAATATCTCATCAGTATTCCAATCATCATAATTCTTTGAGATAGTTTGCAATAACTCAATTGCTTCATCAACGATCCTTTCCCTGAAAACATTACCTGCAATACTATCAAGATAGCCTCTGGTGTTTTCAGTTAGTCCATTGTAAAATATATCAAGTATTTCATTATCTTTGAAGCATGGGTAGGACATTTCCTAACCATCTTATCATACCTCCCCCAAGCTTGGGGTAAATCCTCCTTCTCTTTCTGTGAAAAATTACTAGTCTCAAGGGTTAGAGCATGAATTTTATTAGCAGGGAAGTATTTATCAAAGAACATCCGCAAACATTCTTCCTTGCTAGTAACACATCCAGGTTCTAAACAATTATACCAAGTTTTAGCACTTCCTCCCAAAGAAAAAGGAAACAATTTCAAGAAATAGTAGCGTTGGTTAATTTCACCTTTCCCAAATAACTCAGATAATTCATGCAAGTCAGCAATGTGATCGAAAGGGAACTCATCCTCTCTCCCATAAAACTTAGACTTCTCAGCACTTTCAATAATTTCAGGATCAACATTAAACTCATAGTCTTTATCATTAATTTATTAGCTGGACCATTCATTTTATTAGTAACAAGAAAATAGTCATCAAGAGGAGAATTTATGTAACTAGCAAATATATCCATTTCATCATAATCTGGACTCATGAAAGCCTTAATAATAGCATCCTCTTTCTCAGAAGAAGTTTCCATATCATCACAATATTCCCTATCTTCTACCTCAGATTCCACATTTTTATAAATAGAAGATTCAGGATTCTCAGGTGTTTCAGTTATCTCAGATATTTCAGGAATTTCAGGTGTTTCAAGTGTCACTTCTTTGTCTATGCTACCACATGTTAAATCACTTTCATTACTAGTAGACATTTTAGACAATGGTGAACTAGAAACAATTTTTCCCCTTTTCTTAGGAACAACAGCAGAAGCAACATCAGGTGAAAAGTTTGGCCTACTTGGCAAATTGTTACCTGCACGAGTAGTTGAAGGCCTAATTTCCTTCGGAGTGGTCTTTTCCTTTCCCATGGTTAGGAACAAGCAAATGCAGCAAATAAATGATATCAAGTTGTCTTACCAATAAAGCTAGGCTCCCCGGCAACGGCGCCAGAAAACGTCTTGATGCCCACAAGTATAGGGGATCGCTGAAGTCTTCGTTGGGAAGTATTACCCAAATTTATAGTTCGACACGATGGGAACACAAGAATATCAATAAGACCTTAGCAATTGAGGCGTCACTCTCAACCACACCTGTATATCAATAACTTGCAGCAGTAGTAGTGATGGCAGTAAAGGATTCAAGCGAGCAGAAATAAAACAATAATTGTAACAAGGATTTTCCAGTTTTCACCGGAAAAGTGAAAGTGTAACTCAGAGATTTAAAACGTAGGCATGAGGTGACAGCGGGGCGTTGCATGAATGAGATTTATCATATAATAAAGTAAAGCTAGCAATGGGGCTTTTTCTCTAACTCCGATATATGTAGGTATGCGTTCCTTAAATAGTTGTGCGCACTAACAACGAGAATTTGCACAACATCTATTGCCCTACCTGCCCATTTTACCGGGGCCAACTTGGAACTACAGGTAATTAAGGTCTACCCTTTCGTGTAGACCGGGACAATGCATTAACACTCCATGAACACATAGGATCCTCAAACTAGAACATCTCCCCCTTGTTTTCCCTAAATGTCACTTTTAGGGTTCGCAGGTTCAACATAACAACAGGTGATACACTTTGCAGGTAAATACCAAACTCAATTATATGATGAAGCAAATAGGTTCAATACTGAAATCATGCCACTCGGGCCCTAGTAGCAAGCATTAAACATAGCATAAGTGCACCAACACAATACAAAAGCATCCTCAAGATAAACCCTAAGATTATCGAACAACGGGTAGCATTACATGGTCAATCTCATCCAATCCCCATCCACCTCACATGCCTACAGCAAACTACTCACACATGGTGATGGTGAGGGAGCTCATGGTTGATGGAGATGAAGGCGGTGATGATGGCGGTGAAGACGGCCTCCGGATCCCTCCGCCGGAGGAGAAATCCTGGATTGCTCTGTCCCCAAAACGAAGATCGTGGTGGTGGCGGCGGTGTGTTTCGCGAAAGCTCCTCCCCTCCTAGGGCAAGCGTTTTTTCTCATATATGAAGGCATACGTCAAAGACCGGAGGCGAGACGGTGCCCGAGGCCCATTTTAGGGGGGGGGGGGGCCACGCGGCTACAGTACCAGGCCGCGTGGGGCCACCCCTTTTGGCCCTCCGGCACCCCCTCGTGTCCATCTTTTGCCCAAAGTGCTTTTCCATAAAAAAAGACGTGGTATTTTTCCCGATTTTATTTCCTGCAAAAATAGCTAGGGGAGAGACTTTGCTAAAAACAGCGTCAGAAACAGCAGTTTTATTTAAATATGGAAGGATCCCGGAGCAAATTATGAGCCAAAGTGCTTGGAAAAGTGGATGCATTTTGGATGCATTTTGGATGCATCAGGAGGCGACGCGAGACGGTCCCTAGAGAGCCTTGTTCTTTTTCTTGCATGTCGTCTGTATGAACCTATACACACCGGACCTATCACGTCGGGTGTCAACCTGTACCGCTGAAATTTCTAATCTAAATCTGTAGCACTGAATTACGCACGGGCAGTGGAGGAGACGGGGGGACTAGCAGGGGCCTTGGACCCCCCGAGATTTTATATTCTTTCTAGGTCCCTGCTGCCTTAAGCTAAAGTCTATGTAATTTTTTGCTCTGGCCCCTCTTATAGTTGTATTTTCAGCTTTGGCCCCTGTCATAAAAAAAATCTGGCTCCGACACTGGACCTACCACGGTGAGCTCTTCGTCCATGTAATAAGTAGCACAAGCACCCATACCCGACAATACCAGCATTATAGCTAGAGCTTGAAATTCTGTTTCTTCCTCTCTCTACCGTTGTTTTACTAATCACTACGCACACTGACACACGTGTTGCTAACATGTGCGGACGAAGGAGGCATCGTAGGGCATACCGGCATGGCATATACGTAGGGTATAAAAGTGGATTGTTACATAAGCACGACTGCTCGAGCGACTATTTCTATACGACAAATGCTACTTTGCTACCTATGGTATAGAAATAAGAGCTGGTGTTTAAGAATAAACAGGTTTACCTTTATAAGCACCTCCCTAATAACGCTGCATTGTACATGCCTTAACACGGGTTGGGTGTAATGGGAAACGGTTATGATTATGCGTATGTATCTAAAAAATTAGTTCACCTAACTTGATAAAAAAAATCTACCGACGACATACGTGATAATTCTCAAGTCATGGGGTGTAAATTGGAGAGGAGATTTGGTGCTCCCGAGCACCAGTGATCCCGATGATTTAAAAAATTCGAAAACACTATTTATAAGTTTTAAAAAATTCTGAAAAAGTCACTGATGTGGCCAATTATGTATCCCACAAACGTGCAAAAAATTAATTTCAAATATTTTGTATTTTAGGCTACACAAAAATGAGAAAATTAAAGATTGAAAATATACATATTTAGATCCAAACTTTTGTCATTTTCGTGCAGGCCAAACTACACCGTATTTCAAGTTGATTTTTCGCACGTTTGTGATATATATCATTGGCTACATCCATGATGTTTTTCAGATTTTTTTTAAACTAATAAATAGTGTTTTCGAATTTTTTAAACCACCAGGATCACTGGTGCTCGGGAGCCAAAGAAACTTTCCGGTGTAAATTGTGGCTTTGGTGTACATCTTTGAGTTGGTGGAGCCGCCGAAGCTCTAAGCTTGAGGTGTAGCCAAGGCAGAGAGAAAGGAACTACATACATCGTAGCCCCGAGGGTTCGTGCAGTTTCAAGTTGAAGAAGGCATAGTATCGTGGATCCGAGTTCAAGACGGCGTCAAGACTCGAGGCCTCGAGGGTGAGTGATGCAACTTTGGGAATAAGCATTGCACCAAGCTAACAGAGGGACAAGGTCGCCAGTTCGCCACCCAATGCTCAATGTGTGGCCAAGGCATTGAGGTAAAATTATTTCCTAGCTTCAAGGGTCAGGGGCACCAAAGTTTCTTTTATGTGAATATGGTCTTTCATATAACTTCAAGCACATCAGAATCACTAGCTATATTTGAAATACAATGTGGGCATGATCCTCCCAGAACGAGTCAGAGGACTCACTCCTCACACCTAACTTTACCAGCACATGAGCCACATTGTTACAGACACGCCTAGCGAAAATAAACGAGAAAAATCGAAGTTCAGTAAGCATAAGTTCTATAGCTTTCTTCATGAAAACACAAGTTGCTGATTTGTCAAAATCAGTACTCTTCATAACAAGGACTAAGTTTGAAGCATCAGACTCATGAATAATCTTATTTGCGCCAATTCTGATTGCTCCATCGATAGCGGCAACGCCAACGACCGCTCCAGATGATCCCTCAAGTGCATTGACTTTCCCAACCCAACAGCAATAAAATCGCCCGCCTGGTCACCAATGATGTAACCCCAGGCTCTAGACCCAGTGTTATGATCGAAGACCCATCGAAATTTACCTTCACCTAATTGTCAGGTGGCTTTTCACGGGGCACCAAGTTGGTGGAGGAATAAGCCTCGCAACATCGATACTCTACATGCTTCAAAGTGATTGAGGTGAATGCCATTGCGGCTCCGAGGTTTATTGAGAAGTACCTCGTCTTCTTGTACCTGTTAGAGTGCGTCCTCGGTACTCCATGTATGATCTCCACTTTAACTTCTTTGTTTATTTCCGACACGTTGGGTTGATGCAGCTTTGTGTTTGGCGAGTGAAGCTCTGGCTTCGGTTGGAATTTGATTAGACGGGACCATCTAGCTTCTTTAGCTTTACTAAATTATGGCTGGTCTCTTCCACGGGCGACATCACTTTGTTGTTCTCAATACAAAATGAGAGTAGGGGGTATCTCATGGTCAGTGCTAACGATATATAGTTAGTGGGAGTATGAATGAGAGACTCATGCGAGATCGATCTACGCCGATAAATTTGACACATCAATGTTGTATCCACCTATGAAGTACATGTTGGGAATATGCCCTAGAGGCAATAATAAAATGGTTTATTAGCATATTCATGTTTATGATAATAGTTTATTATCCATGCTATAATTGTATTAACCGGAAACATAATACATGTGTGGAATATAAACACCAGGTGTCCCTAGTAAGCCTCTACCGGACTAATTCGTTAGTCAAGAGATGGTTAGAGTTTCCTAACCATGGACTTGTTATAGTCACTTGATAACGGAGTCATATTATTAGGAGTAATGATGTGATGGACAAGACCCAAATAATGAAGAGTTGCAATTGATCGTGTCACAACAGTTTTATTGCCAACACTTTTTGTATGCCAAGTATAGTTTCCTTAGACCATGAGATTATGTCACTCCCGTTTACCGAAGGAATACTTTGTGGACATCAAACGTCACTTCGTAACTGGGTGATTATAAAGGTGGCTTTCAGGTATCTCCGATGGTATTTGTTGGGTGACATGAATCAAGACTGGGATTTGTCCTTCCTTGTGACGGAAAAGATATCTCTGGGCCCTCTCGGTAATATAGCATCAGAAAGGTTGCAACCATGTGATTAAGTGGTAATCACGGTGATCCTATATTATGGACGAGTAAAGAGAATTTGCCAGGTAACGAGATAGAACTAGATATGGAGATATCGACGATCAAATCTCGGGCAAATTAAATATCGGTGAGACAAAGGGAATCGTATACGAGATTAAGAATCTCCGGCATCGTGGTTCAATCGATAAAGAACTTCGTTGAATATGTAGGAGTCAATATGGGCATCCCGGTCCCGCTGTTGATTATTGATATGATCATGTCTGCATGTTCTCGAACCCGTAGGGTCACACACTTAACGCTCCGATGTAGCTAGGGTTAGCGATGAGATATTTTGATGGAATGAACGAATGGTGATTCGGAGTCTCGGATGGGATCCCGGACGTCACGAGGAGTTCCGGAGTGGTCCGGAGAATAAGATTCATATAAGGAAAGTGGTTTCCGGAGGTATCGGAAAAGTTCCGGGATTTTCTGGAAGGGTTCCGGAATATTCTAGAAGGTTCTAGAGGAGTCTAGAAGTGGGGCCCATAGGAGTATGGGGCCCACATGGGATATAGGAGTGGTGGACTGGCCTAGGGCCAGCCGCACCACCAAGGGCACCTAGGCCCATGCGGGCTAGGGCAAAGCCCAAGAGGGGGCCGGCCAAACCCTAGGGGAGGCTTGGGGGCCAAGACACCCAGCCGCCAGCCCTAGGGGAGGCTTGGGGCGCACCCCCCCTGGCCGCCTATATAAGGAGGGGCTGGGGAGGGCTGCCGCACCCAAGTTGCTCCTCCCCAAGCCGCCGCCCCCCTCTCTCCCTTGGCCGCCGTGCGCCATCTCTCTCCCCGGAGGGCTGCCGCACTCGACCTCTCTTTTGGCGCCACCTCTCCCGTAGGGCTGCCGCCATCCTCTCCACCATAGCCGCACCACCCTAGTGTAGGGCTGCTGCTACGCCTCCTCCTCTCCCTCTCCCTCTCACATGGCTTGGCGAAGCCCTGTCGGACGGAGCACTACACCATCAACGCCACCATAACCGTCGTGGTGCCGAGATCCATCTAGCCATCTCCACCTTGCTTGCGGGATCAAGAAGGCGGAGATCTACATCGAGCCGTACGTGTGGATACCGCGGAGGTGCTACCCCTTGTGGCACTTCGTCGGATTGGACTTCGAGGAAATACATCTCCTCGCGACTAGATGAGTCTAGTTGCGGGGATCGACTAGCCAACCCCTGCACCGACAAAACGTTTGTTGATCTTCAAGGGTAAGAGATTGGATCTCATCTTCGCTACCTCCATCTAGTAGATCTAGATCCTTGGGGTTTATTCCGCTTGTTGCGTAGGAAAATTTTTGTTTTCTATGTTGCGACCCCTTCAGTGGTATCAGAGCCTAGATCTATTCGTAGATGTTGGTGCGATTAGAACACAAGTGTTGTGGGCGTTGATATTTTATGTTGCTACCTTCTCGCGTGCACTTTGCGTCTTTGCGGTATTGTGAGATGAAGCGGCCTGGACCAACCTTACTCGTCCACGCACGAGAGACCGGTTCCACGACTGACATGCAACTTGTTTTGCATAAGTGGCTGGCGGGTGTCTGTTTCTCTTGCTTTAGTGAAGATGCAATTTTCAATGGAAGGCCTTTCAAAAGGATGAGTAAATAAGCAACTACTATATCACCGTTGTGGTTTTGCGTAGATTAGAACGGTTCTATCTCGTTGACCCAAGCCACGTAAAAATTGCATAAACAAAGTAGAGGACGTCTAACTTGTTTTTGCAGAGGGGGTCATGTGATGTGGTATGGCCAATATGTGATTTGTGATAATGTATGCAATGATCATGTTTGTAATCTTTCACGACTTGCATGTCGATGAGTACGGCAACCGGCAGGAGCCATATGGTTGTCTTTTATTTTATGTGACCTGCGTGTCAATGAATCACCATGTAATTGCTTTACTTTATTGCTAAGAGTAGCATTAGTTGTAGTTGCAATAGTTGGTGGACAACCATGGTGATGGCGCCACAATGATGGAGATCATGCCGGTGATGATGGAGATCATGCCGGTGCTTTGTAGATGGAGATCAAAAGCACAAGAAGAAAGGCCATATCATATCACAATTATGAATTGCATGTGATGTTAATCCTTTATTATGCACCTTATTGTTATGCTTAGATGTGATCGCGACGGTAGCATGATAAGGTGATCTCTCATGTTAATATCAAGATGTGTTCTTCCCTAGTATGCACCGTTGCCAAAGTTCTTCGTTTCGAAGCACCACGTGATGATCGGGTGTGATAGATTCAACGTTCACATACAATGGGTGTAAGCCAGATTTACACACGCGGAAATACTACGGTTTCCTTGACGAGCCTAGCATGTACAGACATGGCCTCGGAACACAAGAGCCGAAAGGCTAAACACGAGTCATATGGATGATATGATCAACATGGTGATGTTCACCTTTGAAGCTACATCATCTCACGTGATGATCGGTTGTGGTGTAGTGGATTTGGATCGTGTGTCACTAAACAACCAGAGAGATGTTGGTTTTAGTGGGAGTTCATTAAGATGAATTAAAATTATCATAAACAAAAGTCCAGATGTCTTTGCAAAAATCCTTGTAGATCATGGTCGACTACGGTAGTCTGTTCGTTGCTGAATACTGCGTCTCGATGGGTCTTTTGTTAAGTGGTACCTGTATTTGAAAGAAGTCCTAAACACCCATGCTCAGCTCTGCGTGCTAGAAGAACCAATAGGAGATAAACCCAATATTTCTGCAGCTGATGAAGAGTACATGGAGTGGTTTTGAACCACCTACTTGAAAGTCAAGTGGATGATGTGCACCTTCATGAATTCTGACCTAAGTAGACAATTCAAGAACTTGATTGCAATGGAGATTGTTGATGAGCTGAAAAATAGTTTTTCAGCACAAGTTAGAATTGTAAGGTTCGAATGTCTGAACGGTTTTCTTTCACTCAAGATGGAAGAGAACACTTGCTTGGAACAACACCTGAGGATAATGCATGAGATACATCATCGTCTAGTGCTTGTTTGGAACCACGAGATGAATGACAATTTCGCGATAGATGGGGTGATACGCTAGCTTCTCCCCAGCTTCAAGAATTGTGTCAGAGACTAGGTCATGGGAAGGGATTTGATCACTTTCTATGAGTTTGTGTCTCGGCTGCGTCATGTCAAAGTGGAACCCATAGCAAGAGAAGTTGACAAGGCAGAAAGTATATATTGATATACATGTTATAAGTGTTTAAGTCCAAATTGCAATTGTGGCAGTTTCGATAAGTATTTGATACTCATTCTGTTTTATGAAAACAGAACCTGCTGCTTGAGATTTGCATAAAGGATATGGGAAGACGTTGCAGAATAGTGGCAATCAAGGAGTTGATGCTGGCAACGATCTGTCTCTACATTTATCATTTGGATTAAAGGATTTGGATAAGTTTTGTAATCGAATTAAGTGTGATTTTAATTAGTGTGTCTTGCTTATGTGAGACGGTTATTCATGTTAAAGACAATGGTTGTTCTATTTTCATGAGTGATCCTTTTTGGAAATCACAAGTTTTCGATTATAAGTGTGTTATTCTTATTATAATCTAGATGATAAATTGGTTGAACATTTATAAAATATGTGACATACTAAAATATCCAAAACTTAATAATGACAATTGTTTTAGTCGTGCTAAATATTGAATAAACATTTTGATGTTTTATCAATGCGCCTTATTGTAAGGAGTATGACTAAAATGCCACCCTTTGGAAGAGTGCCATGAATTGCCGAAAATAAACAGAAGTGTTGGTTGTATTTTCAGCAAATGTTAGATGTCATTATTTTGTGTACTCCATCATAAATGATTAAATAGGTGTATTTATTCGAGTTATGATATTTGATGAGATCAAATAAATTTCTGGAGTTTAGGATATTAAATTAACAAGAAAATTGAGTCTTTATGATTTGATCAAAAGAGACAAGATTTTTGAGTTATATGTTAGTATGCGGACTAGTGAGAAGTGTTATCACAAATTACAATATTTAGAATATTTCAAAGGCGTTTGATATGTCCTAAGATATTGTAATCACACACTATTTGATATTGTGTGGTCTGAAAGAAGGGTTTTATTTCGGGGGTTTCATAATAGCATTTAGATTTATTTGATAAACACTCTGTTTAGAAATAAGGATCTATTTAATGATTTGCATTTCGCATATGAGTTATGTGAAACAGTGGTTTCATTAATTATGAGATAATTAGAAACTATTGCAAATAAAGTTTGTAGCATATTCATATGTGACTATGAATAGAGATTCCACAATGAGAGACTAAAAGGGACAAATCAATTGTTGATTGTGTTAAATGTTTTAGTGGATTTATCGTGAAAAGGTTTCATTGATAAAAGAATTGATGGAATGGAAAAGCTAAAACCTTGCTTGTTTATGTATCAAGTGGCACATATGTAAAGTGCTATGTTGGTTAAAACTTGACACATAAAGGAATTAATGATGGTGATCATTGAATTTTGGTTTAGCTTGTCTAAAGAGAAGTAGGATTCAAGAATATTAAAGTTTTGTCAGGTTACAAAACAATATTCATGATTTACTTGTCATGTTTTTGAAACAAGACATACCTACGAAACTACAAAGAAGAAATAGAAACCTTAAATACGAAAGTGACTAAGAGTCATTCGATGTTAAGTTTAAATCACAAAATAATTGTTGCTTGATTTTGTGAAAGTGATGTTTCACATATTTATTCCTCAAAAGGTGTTTTGTAGAGAATAAATAAAACTTAAAGCTAGTAGAGTACTAGTGTTCGTATAAAGAGTTCTCGATATTAGTAGTTAATTGAGAATTTTGGAGGTGTCCAAAATATCGAGAAAATACACGAGTGTGATCTAATTAAAATATGTGGTGACATATATTAAGTCAGAGCAGAAACTATTTTCCAAGATCAAAATATGTGGTGACATATGTTTGAGTGGGAGCTAGTTAAATCATGGTCAAATATAATGATAACATATTTCTGAGTGGGAGCCAAAGTGGTTTCACAATTTAATATGTATATGGTGTATATTTGAGTGGGAGTTTACAACATCTTGTTTGAGTGAAATGGAGATTTCATAAATGTTGTAAATAAGTCAGGAACCAAAGTATAACTTATGAAGTTAGTCAAATATCCATGGAGATGGATGTATCTATGGAGGATAGATATGTTTGATAACATTATGTCAGGATGTTTTACCTAAGTAAGATTTTGAAGGAGTTCAAAATAAAACAAGAGAAGAAAGGTTCATCTGCTTGTGAAAAATAGGTGAAACATTGAGTTGATAACTCAGTACAAAATGATGGTTGGAGGATATGTTAGAATTCGCTATGAATCGTTCATAGGACTAAACATATAAGAACCATGTGTTTGTATTTGACGATATGTGACCCAAGTTCTTGGTTAGAAGAACATGTTAAATGAGGAGTCATTTTTCATGGAGTTGAGATAATAGAATCTAGAGATTGGTAGACTTGGTTGAAGTCATAAAACCAAACTAGATTGGGGATCTCATAATATCATAGTAGCGCAGCGAAAGCATGATCGAAAATATCGAAGTGACATGATAGCACTGTCGATTTGTGAGTCTACAACATATAGGAGTATATGATTAATTCAAGGATTAAAAGATATAATATTATGGTTTGAGAAATTTTGTTTCAAGACTGAGTGAGTTCCGGGTGCACATGCTATGTGAAAGTCCTCTTGACTGATCATACGTCATGTAGGCATAAACGGGAAATGAAAATCTCACTCTATAACCAAATATATTATATTCGTCATATGATGATGAAATTATCATGTGATGATAAGAGGTTTATCATGTGATGATAAAGTAATGTCAAATTAGGTGACATTGACGTTTTGCAAAGAACATAAAGAATTGTATAGTACAGAACACGGACAGAACCTCTTCCACGAGCAAACATGATCAGCACTGAGACTCCATGAGTGTTAGACACCATGAGTGTTGGATCGAGAAAATGTAAACTAGATTATTGACTCTAGTGCAAGTGGGAGACTGTTGGGAATATGCCCTAGAGGCAATAATAAAATGGTTTATTAGCATATTCATGTTTATGATAATAGTTTATTATCCATGCTATAATTGTATTAACTGGAAACATAATACATGTGTGGAATATAAACACCAGGTGTCCCTAGTAAGCCTCTACCGGACTAGTTCGTTAGTCAAGAGATGGTTAGAGTTTCCTAACCATGGACTTGTTATAGTCACTTGATAACGGAGTCATATCATTAGGAGTAATGATGTGATGGACAAGACCCAAATAATAAAGAGTTGCAATTGATCGTGTCACAACAGTTTTATTGCCAACACTTTTTGTATGCCAAGTATAGTTTCCTTAGACCATGAGATTATGTCACTCCCGTTTACCGAAGGAATACTTTGTGGACATCAAACGTCACTTCGTAACTGGGTGATTATAAAGGTGGCTTTCAGGTATCTCCGATGGTATTTGTTGGGTGACATGAATCAAGACTGGGATTTGTCCTTCCTTGTGACGGAAAAGATATCTCTGGGCCCTCTCGGTAATATAGCATCAGAAAGGTTGCAACCATGTGATTAAGTGGTAATCACGGTGATCCTATATTATGGACGAGTAAAGAGAATTTGCCAGGGTAACGAGATAGAACTAGATATGGAGATATCGACGATCAAATCTCGGGCAAATTAAATATCGGTGAGACAAAGGGAATCGTATACGAGATTAAGAATCTCCGGCATCGTGGTTCAATCGATAAAGAACTTCGTTGAATATGTAGGAGTCAATATGGGCATCCCGGTCCCGCTGTTGATTATTGATATGATCATGTCTGCATGTTCTCGAACCCGTAGGGTCACACACTTAACGCTCCGATGTAGCTAGGGTTAGCGATGAGATATTTTGATGGAATGAACGAATGGTGATTCGGAGTCTCGGATGGGATCCCGGACGTCACGAGGAGTTCCGGAGTGGTCCGGAGAATAAGATTCATATAAGGAAAGTGGTTTCCGGAGGTATCGGAAAAGTTCCGGGATTTTCTGGAAGGGTTCCGGAATATTCTAGAAGGTTCTAGAGGAGTCTAGAAGTGGGGCCCATAGGAGTATGGGGCCCACATGGGATATAGGAGTGGTGGACTGGCCTAGGGCCAGCCGCACCACCAAGGGCACCTAGGCCCATGCGGGCTAGGGCAAAGCCCAAGAGGGGGCCGGCCAAACCCTAGGGGAGGCTTGGGGGCCAAGACACCCAGCCGCCAGCCCTAGGGGAGGCTTGGGGCGCACCCCCCCTGGCCGCCTATATAAGGAGGGGCTGGGGAGGGCTGCCGCACCCAAGTTGCTCCTCCCCAAGCCGCCGCCCCCCTCTCTCCCTTGGCCGCCGTGCGCCATCTCTCTCCCCGGAGGGCTGCCGCACTCGACCTCTCTTTTGGCGCCACCTCTCCCGTAGGGCTGCCGCCATCCTCTCCACCATAGCCACACCACCCTAGTGTAGGGCTGCTGCTACGCCTCCTCCTCTCCCTCTCCCTCTCACATGGCTTGGCGAAGCCCTGTCGGACGGAGCACTACACCATCAACGCCACCATAACCGTCGTGGTGCCGAGATCCATCTAGCCATCTCCACCTTGCTTGCGGGATCAAGAAGGCGGAGATCTACATCGAGCCGTACGTGTGGATACCGCGGAGGTGCTACCCCTTGTGGCACTTCGTCGGATTGGACTTCGAGGAAATACATCTCCTCGCGACTAGATGAGTCTAGTTGCGGGGATCGACTAGCCAACCCCTGCACCGACAAAACGCGTTTGTTGATCTTCAAGGGTAAGAGATTGGATCTCATCTTCGCTACCTCCATCTAGTAGATCTAGATCCTTGGGGTTTATTCCGCTTGTTGCGTAGGAAAATTTTTGTTTTCTATGTTGCGACCCCTTCAGTACAACCTAGGTCTATCTTAGTAGAGGTGAGGAGAGAAGATTTTGGCTCATAGGGCGTCCGCAGACTTAGCCACTTCCAAACTACCGATCAGAGACTTTCCAATCTTCTTTTTTTTAACCTGTTACCGTTACCGATGGCACCCGTCCCCATTGGGTATGGGTATAGCTAAACCAAACCCGCACCCGCGTCCTACGTATCTTCCCGCACCCACACCTGTACCCGCACCTAGGTACAGATTTTATACTATACCCACACCCGCCAGGGTATTAAAAACCGATGGGTAAACCCACCCAGCAACTTAACAAGGTAATATTAACAACATAACATATAGGAAAACAACGACATGTAGGATATTTATTCACTAATTCGGCCCTAGTGATGAGATCGATCGTGTGAGGCGTCGGGACGTCTATGATGCAGGAGATGAAGCGATAGGAGGCGTGGGCGACTGGGCGGGGCGTCGTGTCGTGAGTTGACTTAGACGCGGCGGGCCTGAGGGCGGGTGGGATAAAGTAAAACCTAATTGGTCATAGGGTTAAACTAAATTGACTGTAAATTTAGCACTTGTCTCGTTTACACTAGGTATTAAATTTTGAAATTTGGGATTTTTCTAGAGAACTCACGTGTCATATGCAAAATAAACTGGGTACGTGGGTATGTGGGTATGGGTTCTGCTATACCACACCCGCACCCACTATACTCACTGGGTACACACTTTTTACCATTTGCATACCCATGGGTAATTTCTTTTTACCAAACCCTCACCCTACAGGGTAAAAACCCGCAGGGTCGGTGGGTAATGGGTACCCATTGCCATCGGTAGTTACCGTAGGGGAAGCCCATACGGTGTAAATTTTATATTAATAGTGGGAACCTCAAAAGTTCCAAAAACATAGTAGTTACATCAAGGGGGCAAGAAATGATAAAAAGAACAAAATACAACAGCCATCAAGTGAAGGAATTTGAAATCCAATCCAAAAGTTGTTGCACCAAGGCTTCTTTAACTTGGAATTGGTGAAGAGAAATATCACTTTTGAAGCGCACCTTCCATCGATCAATGGATGGTTGCTGCTGCTTGAATATGAAATCATTTCTTTCTTTCCAGATGTTCCAAGCCGCACATATAAAAATTTCCGTGAAGTAGGGGCCTGAAAATGCTGACTTGGCTTATATGGTGCGAGTGGATATATTTAGTAGGCAATTCCATTGTACTGAGATCAAGTTCCAGCACTCCATCGCAAACGGACACGAAAAGAAAAGGTGATCCCGTGTCTCTAACGAGAGGGAATCACACAAGATGCAGTCCGACCCATCTTCCAAAAGCCAATGTTTTCTTAGCATCAAATCTTTGGTGTTTAGGCGATCTCGAATGAGAAGCCAAGCAAATACCCGGAGTTCTATACCCGACTCCGAGCCTTATAAGATCCCTAGGAGGGGTATGTCTCTCCCCTTGAGATGATTAAAGTGATATTGAATAGAGTACGTACTCATGACAGATCTTTATAAGATGGTTCTCTTAGAACATCTCCACTCGTCGCCCCCAAAGCTCCCCCCAAAGCCGTATGGGGCGCGCCAGATGAAAACGGCGCCCACTCGCGCACCCTATAGCTGACTTTTCGTCCGGGGCGCCGGTTATTTCGTCCGGCGCTACCAGCCCAACCCCGCGCCATGGGGTGTGCTGCGGTAGCGCCAGACGAAATGTGCATGCAACCATAGCCACACACTCATCAAAAGATTCTTCTCTCTCCTTCTTTTCCCTTCAACGCCGTGGTGCATGCCGGCCATTTTCTTCTCTCTCCTCCTTTTCCCTTCCAAAAGTGCATGCATGCATCCTCCTATTTACATCTTTTGCCATTGCATGGGAGGTACGCTGGGAAGAGCAACGCCCCATACATAATATTTCGTCCAGACACTCCTCATAGGCATCATCTCCGGACGTGATATGGGGGCTGCGAGTGGAGATGCTCTTATAAGATAAGGGTAGATCCTCGATTTCGGAATTTTTTCGGCAATAGATTTATAGGGTAGTATGAGGCCAAGAAGTCGATGGGAAACACACAAGAGACACACCGATGTATAAACTTCTAGTATGACTCCAAAAAGATCATGGAATATGATGTTTATTGCTTTTTGATAAGTGGCACCGGCATTTTTTTAACCCGAAGATCATTAACGTCCACTCAACAGAGCAACAAAACTGGGACACTTGAAGGCGGTCTTGGCAGAAACCTCTTTGGTCATGAAGATTTGATTATACACTCTAATAACCTGATGACCTTGTGTCCCGACGCGCAATTTGACTAGCATATCGCCTATTGACATATGATATTCGTTCATGGGTGTCGCTCTGAGCTCTGATGAAATCGCGTCCTGATAGACACGTAGCATTACCAGTCAACCAACGAGTTGGCTAAAGCAACACACGCCGATTCATCCGCTTGGACAACTTTCACTTCGCCATCCACCCACTGAATCAGCTGTTGGTGCATTGTTAATGGTAAATTTTCTCTGATTCCTAACTGTTCATGTGAAATTCTTCTATCAAAATGGAGGCATAGAAGTACAGACTCATCTATTCAATAACTTTCTTTGAAGGGTGTGGGTTTTAGTTTAACCTTTCCTAAAGCTGCTTCAAACTTGAACCATACCAAAAAAAAAGTCTGCTTCTGAAGCAACTTGCTAAGAAAACTTAGGGCCCGTTTGGCACACATCATTTCATTTCATTTGGACAAATGAAATGAAATAAATTCCAGACAAATGACAGGGTTAGGGACAGGGACTTAACATAGCAAAGGCATTCTCTGAAATTCTAAATGAAATGACATTTCAATTTCATGACATCCAAACAGGTTAAGCATGAAATCTAAAAATGAATTCCATACAAATGATGGGATCCAAACGACCCCTTAGTGTCGAACATCTATCAAGAAACATGATCTGGTGCCAAGTAGGTTGCGTTGTTGCCTTTATAAACATCACTAAACATGGCCTGAAACTTGTAGTGCAGCTCCAAACATGGAAAGTTCATACACGGAAATGTTTGCAAAATACTGGTGCACTATTGGCATGACGCCAACTACAAACAGAGAGACGCTGGTACAATACTGACGCATTATTCAACACACTGGTGGCTCACAAACTACAACAGAGAACATACATCAAACCATTGGTGAGGAAATAATTGTTGTACATGACAGATGACACTGCAAGAATCAGTTCCAGACCATTTTGACAGAAGGTTCAATAATATCCGAGGACAACAAATCATCCACAAATCATTCCAGCATAACATCACCGTACGGATATCTTCCATCTTTCGCATGCTGGTTCCTCTCGAGAGACTCTTTGACAGCATGGAGTTCCTTGATGATATCTCCTGTTGGTGTCCTACTTGATGGCAATTCCTGAGAGCAAGACATTCCAAGTCTAAGTAGTGCAGCAACACATTCAATCCTTCTCCTGTAGGGAGAATCATTTACCATCTGAAGTCCATTCTCGAGGTCCAGCGAAAGCCGTGTGTCAACAACGTCTGTCACTCTGTCATCTAGACCCAGCTCAGCATATTCACGCAGGGTTAATCCTTGTCTGGATCCGCTATCAGTGGGCCTTTTCCCAGTTACTGTTTCCAAAACTAGAATTCCATAACTGTAAATGTCTCCATTTGTTGACACCATGTTTCCAGCACCATACTCTGTTGCAGTAAACAATTGTGAATACGTCTATATTTACAAATAACTTGCATGATTTTAGGCAACTGGATGGAAATGAAGGCATCTAATATAAATAATTTCTTCTGCAAATTGACCATAATTTTCTAGACCAGAATATGCTTTATTAGATAAATAAACACAGGTGTGATGAAGATAATATAAAACAAGTGAAAATTGTAGAAGAGGAAAGGATATTAGGCTTACCCGGGGCAGCATAACCAATTGTCCCTCTTAGTCCCATTGAGCCCGTCGATTGCTGAACAGATGTGCTTCCCTCAACAAAAATCCTAGCGAGTCCAAAGTCTCCAACATGGGCTACCATGTCAGCACCCAAGAGCACATTGCTTGACTTAACATCACAGTGCGCAATGGGTGCAGAGCCTTGCCAGTGAAGATAGTCCAACGCGTAAGCAACATCAAGTAATATGGTCACTCTTCCAAGAAGATCCAAGTGCCTCTGCTCAGGTTGGTCGTCTTTGTCAGGATGTAGCCAATCTTCTAGGCTACCGTTTGGCATGAAGTCATACACAATTGCTCTGAAATCATTCCCTCTAGTATCAATGCTTGAGCAAACTGTAATAATCTTGACAAGATTCCGATGCCGCATATTTCGCAGTGCTTCGCATTCAGCAGTAAAACTCTTGAGCGCCATGGGAGTTTGTAGTTTCAATACCTTGACAGCAACAAGACTTGCAATTTCACCTGGTTGATCTAACTCTCCTTTGTATACTGACCCAAACGATCCAGAACCCAACAAGTTACTTGCTGAGAAATCATCTGTTGCCTTTACCAACTGTGAATACGAGATCAATGGGTGGCCTTGCACGGATGTTGTTGAAGGGATCTTTCCCTTACTTCTCTTGTGCCAATTAACAAGCTTGTAGAGTAATGCAAGAACAAGTAGTGTTGCAATGAGAGGAATAATCACGGGTACCACCGGAAATTTGTCTTTTCTCTTTCCTACTTGCAAAGAACATGGAGGCAAGTGAAGATCAGGTATACCACCGCAAACCTTCTCATTGCCTTGGACTGATACTGCTGTAACATTGGTGAAAACTCCAACATCCGGCACTTCCCCAACAAAGCTATTGAATGAAAGGTTGAGATAAGAAAGGGTAGTAAGATCCCCTAAGAACTTTGGTATCTGGCCCGATAGATTGTTGCTTGAGAAATCAAGAGTTTCCAAACCTTTTAGACGAATCAAGGCTGTTGGGATGCGACCATTTAAGGTGTTATTTTGGAGAAAGAGATGCCGGAGAAGTTGACATTCACCAAGGGCAGCGGGGATCTCGCCTGAAAATTTGTTCGACTCTCCATGGAATGCTACAAGATTTTTCAGATTTCCTATTTCTTGTGTTATGGATCCCTCGAACATATTATGGGATAGATCTAAAATACTTGAGAGAGTGGGGATGTCAAATAATCCGCTGGGAATCGTACCTATAAGGTTATTATTACCAAGACCTAGTTCCAACAGCTTTGTTAGATTTCCAAGCGAGCTCGGTAACCTACCGCTGAATGTATTCATCCCAAGGTTCAATATATTAGTTCGGTAAGATTTCCTATGATCGGTGGAATTGACCCACTTATTTTATTTTCAGCTACACTGAGCCTGCCAAGTTTTTTAGATGACTCAAGGAAGAAGGAAGAATTCCAGTGAAGGAGTTTCTAGAGAGAAAGAGATTTCTCAAGCTACTGAGATTACCTATGTCTTTAGGGATGCTTCCCGATATTTGGTTGCCTTCAAGGACGAGAACCGTTAAGGAAGTAGAAAGATTGGAAACTGAATCAGGGAGAGCACCCTCAAACATATTGAGACCCAATCCCAAACTTTTTAACTGGGAGCAATTCGTTAATACAGTTATGAATTCCCAATCTTTGGGCTCTTTAGCTTGAAGCAAATTTCCCGAGAGCTGTAGCCAACTGAGATTTCTTAATCTTCCAACCTCTGGAGGAACACTGCCGCTGAAAAGGTTATCCAAGAGCTGAAGTACTGACAAGTCTGAAGCATTAGCTATTGAAGGTGGAATCTGGCCATGAAACTGGTTAGAGTCCATGAATATCCTCTGCATATGGGGAAGATTACTGAATGCATTTGGAGGTATTGTACCGCTTAGCATATTTTGCTGGACAGAAAACACTCTTAGAGAAGAATTATTCCAAATAGAAATGGGGATAACTCCAGTTAAATTGTTAAAGCTTAAGTTGAGCCAATTTAATCTGGATAAGAATCCCAAAGACGACGGGATAGTTCCTGACAGACTGTTGCCATCAAGAGCAAGACCCCAGAGGCTGGAGAGGTTGCCCAAACTAGGTGGTATCATGCCGGATAATCTGTTCTGACTCAAAGCCAGGTTCTCAATCACTGGCAAGTCTGCCAGCGATTGAGGGATCTGTCCTGACAAACCATTTTTCGAGACGGCAAAAATCTTGAGATTTTTCAAGGACCCTATGTTGACAGGAATCTCACCTTGGAGTTGGTTAAAGCTAAGGAAAAGAATTGTGAGATTCGTGCACTCTCCCAGAGCAACAGGAATGCTTCCTTGGAGATGATTTGTGCTCAAGTTCAGCACCTGAAGCCTGACGAGATGACCGAGCTCCGGAGGTATCTTCCCAGCAAGCTGGTTATTGCCAAGGTTGAGCTCTCTGAGAAAAGATAAGTTTCCCACGAAAGGTGAGATGTGCCCAGACAGATTGGCAGAGCCCAAGCGCAGAGAGACGACCCTCTCAGGGTGCCGCCGGCCACCGCAGATGACTCCTGACCAACGGCAGTAGTGGCTAGATGTGTTCCATGAGGCCAGCAAGCCCTCAGATGAGCTTGCCGACAGCATGGACTTGACAGAGAGGAGGGCGAGCTCATCAGATGTCGTTGCCTTGCTGCTCCGTGGGGTTACCAAAGCATGTGAACAGAAGAAGAAAAAGAAGTAGCGGAGAGATGGTAGTGCTCTCGCCATAGGGGAATGGCTGTAAAGAGAGTGCTTGTATATATGCCAAAAGAGTTGAGTAAGATGGGGAATGTATAACCAGAGAATGGTATGGCATTAGGAGATGTACTAGAGACTTAATAGTTGGTATGGTCAAAGATCTGGACAAAATTAACATGCTTAGAATATGAGGAATGGAAAAAAGAAGTCCAGGGGAAGTTAGTAAACAACAATTTATTGACGCAAAAAAGAACATATTTCTCAACTGTATATTCATATAAATATCATTTTAGCAAGTCTGTGTAACATATCAAACGCCAAGTAAGTAAAAAGATCTTAACATGTTTTGAACAATGTTGAACAATCAGTTCGGAAAAAATAAAGCCCAGTTTGCACTACTATGTTTCACATAATAGATGTATGTATTTTAGCGAGTCCTCCTGTCTCCAACTACTTTTTGTTAGATACGCAGAACCTTCCTTACTCTACTGGTGGGACACGTCAAACTCAGCAAATCGTTGGTTGTCACTCATCTTGTGGGCCTATGGCAGAGACTACCAACCACTTGTAATATGCAGGAGTTAATATCTAGTGCAGAATAGTCTAAGCTTATACAAATTCAAGAAATGTAATACTACGTTATACAAAACCAAGAAAACGGAGTTCAGACACACTATGTAGACTTGGTCACAGTTTTTCAAAAACAATACAGGAACCCAAAAAACGCAAGCAAAACCAAATGATTATAATATGAGTTTTTTGTTGAAAAGCAAGCATATTAAATTTCAGTTACAGTGTTTTTGGACGATCTCAACATGAAACCTACTTTGGCCTAGATTCTTGCTTATAGTAGATATGAGGTTCAAGATGTCATTTGTCCTGACTAAGTAGGACCAGGATCTTGCTTGGTGCAGACCTAATCCCGGCGCCTGTGAGTCATGCCAAAGTCAGTAACCATCACTCCATCAGTCTCTACTATGTAGTCATCTTGCCGTCCTTCACAGGGTGATGTTCATCGGTCTAGCCGGCTAGCCCCGGCTATTTATGTTTTAAATGTATGGCAGGCACATACTCAAATATATGGGCGGCAGATACGGTCAAGAACTGACAAAAGATGTCATATTCGGTTGCGCAATCAGTATGGTTTTGATTTGTGGAGTTCCTTTGTCTACACAAGTATCTGGTATTATGGTTTTAAATTTCTGATGAGGTCACTGTCAAGCTAGGTTATGACTAGTTCTGTACCTTAACATTCACACAGTTATACGGTTGATCGTTTGTCAGCTTAGGCGATTATATCATACTATTAATAATCACATAAAACCACAAGATCTTTGACAAGTCGGTGCTACACAACATGTTAAACATGAAATGCCAAAAGGTTTCCAGAAGCGAACAGAGTGACGCCACCTTGAATTTGATATTAGAGCAGGAAGAATTTTACCAAGACCTAAACATCTGAATCCATAGTTGTAACCCCAAATATCACCTGGCACCTAGATAACAAGCTCGACATGGCTGCAAACGAATTAATTTGAAATTTCTAAACTGAACAAAGTAGACACCATTCACTAGAACAGAACCGAATCCCAGATTTTCTAGGAGCGTAGTATGTTTCAGAGCAGTGGTCTCCAGAGCACACAAATCTTGGCATCACGGTTACAAGCAGTTAACGGTGAGATAGAAAGGTACACTGCGCTACTGCAGTGGTAGACAGTTGCCAAGAATTCAAGTGATTACCATGGATGCAATCTTCTTGACCAAGAACACGGAAATCCAGCGGCTAATCTACTCCTTCCCCAAGGCTCCCCCATGAACGCGGCGGGAGGACCCTACACGACTGCCTCCCCTGCGCTCCTCCGCTCCCGCGGCCGTGTCATAGCCTCCGGCACCGGCACCGCCACGCCTGGTGCCGTGCTCGAGTTTCTTGGGGCGAAGCGAGGAAGAGGGGAAAATGGAAGAGGGGATGGTAAGCCGATGACAATTGGGCCCAAGCACCACCTGTACTGTTTTCGATAAAAAATGGCTACGGGTTATTCCTCATGTAGTACTTTTCAGTTCACACTGCCTAAATGCAATTTGAAGATTAATTTTTATCTTTCCGGCAGTATAATTTTATCTTTCCGGCAGTATATGTTAGCAATCACATGAGAAAATATAGGGGACGATAAATCAAAGAAAGATTATGTCAACAGACTTTGACATTGAAGCAGACATTCTGAAGGATCCCTCCTTTTTTTTGCATGCAAAATTGAGTACAAGTCACTGAAGTAGACATTGAAGATTACTTTTTGGTGTCAAACCAAGAAGATGATTATGATAGCATATGTACACCAATAACCATGAAAGGTAATTTTGCCACAGATATGAACATATTGTCACCCCAAATAACAGAAAACTAACTTGCCTGTCAAGCTTCAACAGCTAACTTGGTCATGGTTTGTTGGTAACCATACATAATGTTGACTGGATTAATCCCAACATTTCAACAAGAGGGCTGCAAACTTTGAATGCAACTTTGGCAAGTCCAACAACGTGTTGTAATTGTCAGTACCTTCTGTCAACGCATCGAGATGCCAAGCTTTCTCAGCTCTACGAAATTACTTCCATTGACAACAACCTCTACCAAACTGATCATATGCAAGTAAATAATGCAAAGAGTCCTGTAATAGCAAGAACGGTCCCAAAATAAAAGCATTTGTGGATACAATGTTTTACATGATGTTACAACAACATGACTATTGTACATTATCAAATACATGATCTCCTCTTTGTAACTATCACAGGCTGCCTCCAGAGTTGCCATGTTTTGGACCAACCGCCAATTTTCTGTTGTATATCCAAAAAATCAAGGGTTAACTACGAGAGCTCCTACGATGGGCTCTGGTCATCCTATGCTGCGGTGTTAAGCACCAAAGCCACCTATTGGTCCTCCTTGCTCTCTTAGGCTCTTTGTCACCATGAAAACCGTTCTGACGGAGGCCATCCTGTATTCAGGCTCTCCTCTTCATGCACCTTTGTTGTGCTCCTCAATGTCGTGGATTTTGTCACTGTTATGGTAGAAGCGGTCATGTTTTTAGGAGAATCACCGTCGAAAGCACCTTCCTCCCTGTTGCGCCCTTCCTCATCGTGCAAGGAATAAGCTTGCCCGATCTCTCTGTATACATAAGTTAAATTGTAATGTATGTTTCCATGACCATGTAACTGTTGCACCATCAACTGAAACACAAATCCAACACACAATGTATTCACATGTCTTAATGCATACCTTGAATCTCGAGGTGGCGTGGTAAGAGGACATCCACTCGGGAGACTGTCTGTATCGATAATAGTGTGTGGATTTCTTGAACCGGTGGCACTGCCTTCTTCTGAAGTTGCACCGTTACTGAAGAACTTTTTGAGCGCACCGATGTTTCCAGGTCTGTTGCCTTGGAGAACTGCAATAGCAGTGTCCAATATGCCCAGAGCCTGCTCTACCTCAGGACTAATAAAATGTTTACTTTTGACTTGCTGCGCTTGCACGGCTGGTTGGTTAGAAAAGACGGTTGCAAGATGATCCGCCTTAAAGGATGTGTTATGTTCACTCTCCTCTTCAACAATCTCACTGCTTGGTTTGAGATTATTAAGTTCTAGAGGGTTATGTACAGTGGGATTCTCAGGTAGCACTTCATTAGCATTTTTCTCAATTGGACTCACATTCGCCTTGTCAGCGGAATACTGGTACTCACGCATTCTTGCATAAAGTGGTGCTCGTAAAGCTTGCTTGTAGTCTTCATCACAAGCGGCTACAGTACTAACAGCCTGCAGATAAGCCAATAACAATTGCTTAACATGGCATATTGTTTTCCAGACTATCATGATTCATATCACGCGGTATGAATAGTTGTCCATATTCCTCACTATAATATGATAATATCACGTATACATTAAGGCAAGTCGCTAACCTTCTGATACAGCTTATGCCCGCTACCAATAAGCTGCCTTGACATAAAGTTGATCAACCATGGGGGAACAAAGTCTAGCTTAATGTCCATATTAGCTACTGCCCTGAAAGAGTAGATTAAAAAAAGGGTACAGGTATATTTAGCAAGGCTGGTAATCATTAAATACTGGTATAAAAAAGGGAATTGATTTAGAATAATGCAGTGGTAGTGATAGGGTGTAATAAGAGTCTGAATTCGTATTTTTGTCAAGTTGTAACCCTCAGCAATACCAATAAAAGACGTGGGAGCCTAAT
Source organism: Puccinellia tenuiflora (assembly GCA_012064385.1). Taxonomy (NCBI): domain Eukaryota; kingdom Viridiplantae; phylum Streptophyta; class Magnoliopsida; order Poales; family Poaceae; genus Puccinellia; species Puccinellia tenuiflora. The sequence continues at coordinate 184,836 of QRDG01001246.1, forward strand.
TCTTATTTCCAGCCCTAACGTAAATCCACCAGAGAGCTAACACGTCCCAAATCGACGCCATTCTTCCCCGTTGCCACCCGCCATACCGCATGTCTGTTCCCCAGGGGCTTGAGGTAGAGGAGGAAGCCAAGGATGTGGTGCGTTGGCAGAGGTAGAGGATCTAATTCTGGCAGATATGGGTAGGGTTGCTATTGGCCATAGATTCAGTGGTAGTCTCAGTAAATGTTGATGTCCTACAGTCCTAGCGAGGGTATTGCAACATGTATAGACTAAAAATGTCCATGATTGTTTGCCCGTTGGTGATGGTATCATCTAGAGTTGGCGTATCCTAGTTAGTATTATGTCTAACAAGACCCTGCGTTCATAGTCTGTATTAGAGTCCAGTTAAAAACGTTAACAACATAAATAAGGGTGTGTGCTTAAACCTGAGACATTATTGACCAAAAGTTTGTTCACTGAAACGGAATTGAAGACATCAGTGCACTTTTCAGTGTCCAAATATCTGCTGAGTTGTTAATAATAAAGTCGACCTAATATAGAGCACAAATTAATTAATTATATGGATATTCTGTCTCCATGTATTAATGGATGGATTTATTAATGTTATACATCCATCTGCATTACAGAGATAAAGTGATAAAAAACTCACCGACTCCCTTGTTTTGTGTGACAAACCATCCCACAATAACACCTCTTTTGAAAGAGCCACTATATTCATTGATTTTGTGGAACAAACAATAGACACAATTTCAAAGGCTCAGCGGGAGTCTTAAGATGAAATATGATGCCCTATATCAATTACTACTATCAACTGTGAAGTGCAAATAGCATCAGAAACTTAACCTGAAAAAACTTTTTTCCTTCGTAATCCTCTGTAAGACAAGCCTCCAACTACATCCATCCGAATCGTGTCACCAGCTTCAGGAATTCCATCCGTAGTAAATCCATGTGTCTGCATATTTATATTATCCAGATCTGATATCTGCAAGAAAGTCAATAAGCAGTAAGTAAACAAAACCAGGACACAGACTATCAAGGCTGTAGGAAGAGGTTCGCAACGATAAAAATCAACCTACGCACAGTTTTCATGATTACAATGACAAGATCTTCTTTAAGATACTCGAACTGAAAGTAGTGTAGAAGAGCTTCTCTCTCTGAAACTGGCCATGGGACCTTCACCCTTTCTTCCAAATAGTGAATAAAAAAATTAGCTTCAACAGAACAGAAAGTCAAATTTAAACTGTAAGAAAGAACTCTTAAGAGAAATTTAGCCTTCAGCCAACCTGATCAAAGAAATTTCTTCACCAATCCGAACCTTTTTCAAGCAACCTGATTGAGCAATTTTAAAAGTTGGCAGATTGTATTGTGGAAACCTGGAGAAAAATAATCTCATAAGTTCATGAGAGAATTCAATTGTTTTCTATGATCCAGGTAACATATATGTTCAAGTATACCAGAGACAACATGTTTAATTTGTAAAACATGGAGCATCAAGTAGTTGCATGAAAAAATATGCACGTGTCAACAGTAAAAGCTAATAAACCATAGCATTAGCACTCTTAAATTTTACCTGTAATGGGTTAATCGAATCATTATATATTTGGTGAAAAATAACGTTATAAAATGCTTTATCAGATTACTGCAGTGTTAGGTGCAACTGTACATCATCAGGTGGTAAACGAAAAGAGGGTATAGCAAGCCATGTGGCTGCTACAAGTAAAAAGAGCACATGTGGTGACTTAAATTGGGCAACATTGTGATTTGAACAGGAAATCAGAAGTAGGACACTAATAACATAAAAAATTTGCGCACAACAAAGAACCATGGCAGTAGTAAGGAAGTGCAGTCAAGAACCCAAGAAAATGGCAATCTATTTGTCAACTTCCTAAACAGCATACATAATTAATAAATAGAACTGTATTCCCAATTTCCATCATATCTAAGTTATATAAATGCATTAATGTTGACCACTGTTGTAACAACCGCACAGTAAAAGCTAAGCCAGACAGGTCATAGTTCAATGTCCACTGTTCAGAAATATTTAGAAATAACATGACTAGTTTTCAGGAGTGCAGTAAAGAAGAACACATTGTCTTCAATGAACAAATACTGTACTGGTCTTATTTTCTTTTAATGCACTCACCATTTTCTGTATAGACCTGATTCCCATGACACACATGTACCTATGCAAAAAAAAAGCAGAGTGCTTTACTGACAATATCTGGAGCTATAGTGTTATTCCCTCCGTTCCTCAAAAGAAGGCGACCAAATTTTGGTCAAAGTCAAACAATGTAAAGATTGACCAAGTCTATAGAAAACTATTAACATCTACAATGTCAACTCAATATCATCGAATACATAATGAAATGTGTTTTCATATTCTATCTACATAGTTTTATAATTGCCAATAGTTTTTTCTACATGCTTGGTCAAAGTTAACATTGCTTGACTTTTCAGAAAATATGTACAATTCTTTTTTGAGGAACGGAGGTAGTACTCATTGGTGGGGTTATAATTCCTTACAAACATCAATAGGGCCATCCGCAAAGCCTTCAGCAAGAAGGGTATGAAATGGGGTCCCATCTGGGCCCTCACGATACATGACTCGTAGTTGGTCCGTATCCTGCTTCACCTGCAGAATAAAGATAACTACAGTTCATTGAAACAATGCTTAAAATTATGTGGGGAGAAGGTAAAAGAATAACCAAGTTTGAAGCACAATACTGTTCTGAGAGGTAGAAATTACAAACAAAAGTAACATACTGCACGCTCAAAATCAATGATAGATATTAACATTAGAAGGAAATCAGTGAACTGATTACATTGTGATGCAAAATACTAAAATAGAGACTCAGCACTGCACATTATAATCACATAATATTGTACAGCATTTATGTTAAATGCACGAGGCACAAGCATCACATTTTGTCAACAAAAAGAATTACATATTGTGCAACATCTTTCTACAAAATCATTAACAAGTTCAGTTAATTGCATACCTTCCACTCCTTCTGTTGCGCCCCATGAATATCTGAAGGCCGTCTATTTCCTGAAGTATCTAGCATTTCAAGAAAATTGGAGACTTCTTTGGCCCGTGCTTCAGCAATAACGTCGATATCGCCTAAGGAGACAGGCACATAAATGAAAAATACAGAAACAGACATATACACGTGAATGACCAAAAATAACCTCTGAACGAAACTTTAGCACAAATAAACCTATTCCGAAACTATTTTCAAAACTAACCCTTTTTGGTAGCGCCCGCACGAGGAGCGTTATGCAACATAGGGCAGCGCCGGCATAGTGGGCGCTATGGTATTGCCAGCGTGGCCAGATGGGACCCAGATCCCGGTTATGTAGCCGCCGGCCGTGCCGGAGTTGAACTTACTAGTTCAACTCCGGTCATGGGGGCGCTATCCTATCCGCATCAGTTATTTGGCTCTGATCGCGGGTGAGGAGCCACTTTTTTGTTCGTCACGAGGCAGGAAAAACCCCTCTCTCTCCCTCTTACTCCCGCAACTCCACATCCCCGTCAAATCCTTCCATTTGGGTGAAGTTTTTTAGTGGATTTCGGCTCCCCTATGTGGCAAGAGGGTACTCCCCCATCCTCCTTATTTTGTCCAATTGAAATCTCCCAATTCGTTGCCCACACCCGCGTATTCCGGCGAGCTTGGCGGGAAACGGCCGTATTCCGGCGACTTCCCACGGCGGAAGGTCACCGGCAGGTGCTGAATATTTAGCCCGCCAACGCCTTGCGCGGTTTTCAGGCCACCCTCGGTTCGGCGCAAAAACTGGACATTCTCGATTTCGAGAGGAAAATTTTGGGGCGTGAAAAAAGTTTTTCATTCGGCCAGTTTTACGGTCGATGTTCTGTCTCTTTTTTCATCGCGCAAACCGTAAGCGACGGTTATTTTTTCAGTTCCGGCCTTTTACAGTCACTGCTAGAGATGCTCTTAGTGCTTAATGGCTAGATTTAAACTAAAAATGAATAGTTAGATTTTCTTATTGTATGTATTACACAATGCATAGCTTAGTGTAATACCCCTCATTTAATGCATTTGGGTCGGTGTGGAGCATGACTTGGAAGTAAAAGGGGATTTCTACCTCAGGGACGAACAAAAAAGTGGCTTCTGGTCGCGGATGAGGAGGCCACCCGCGACCGGAGCCAATAAACTGATGTAGATAGGATAGCGCCCCCATGACCCGAGTTGAACTAACTAGTTCAACTCCGGCACGGCCGGCGCTACATAATCGGGGTTTGGGCCCCATCTGGCCACGCTGGCAATACCATAGGGCCCACTATGCCGGCGCTGCCCTGTTGCATAACGCCCCTCGTGCGGGCGCTACCAAAAAGGGTTAGTTTTGAAAATGTTTCGGAATAGGTTCATTTTGTGCTAAAGTTTCATTCCAAGGTTATTTTTGGTCATTTCCACCATATACACAGGTAGGCTGGAAGAAATGCCGCCTTCATTTAAAGCTCTATAATGGGTAACAGATACGGATGTGCAGGTAGAAATCATGAAGCAGTTTAATTATTAGTATTTATAGATGTCGATATTGGCTAGGGAAATTTTAGAGATTAAACAATAGAAGATCCACCAGCAAAAATAAGAAAGGAAGTCAATCAGCAACAAGTACACATAAGGCATGTCATTATCACTACAAATAAGAACACTAAATCTCACACCTTTCTTTTAATGGCACACGACCTAGTGAAGAACTCACTATTATAGTAATGACTATTAGTAGCACACAAACCTTGGTCGGAGCCAGGCAGAGATGACTCCAAAAATCTGCTTCTTCACCAGAGATCTCAAGGAGCCCTGGTCGGCGATGTCGGAGCACGCCAGGGTCTTGTCCATACGGTCGCGCAGCTCCAGAATCCCCTTCCTCTTCTCCATGGGCGCTGCTGCTGCTGCAAGTTGGACGACTCAGCTAACCACAAAGATGAGAGCTTCAAGAACCAAAATCGCGAGACCGGAGCGATCGAATATAGAATCCAGACGAGCCAAAAGATCCCCACGGGAAAAAGACTTCCAATTATAAAGGCGTCAAATAAGGAAGACGAGAAAGATTAAAGGAGATTAGTAGGAAAGGCAGAGTTGTATGCGTGCGATTCTGAGGTGGAAAGGGAAGGTTTTCCATGATTCCATATCCATTCAAGCAGAAAAGGGCCGGGGTTTATCCGGAAGGAATCTACCAAATAACTCCCTTTCTGCGAAACACTTGTCTGAACTTTCTCCATGGAGTAAAAGCGAAAATCTAATCTAATCCAAGCAGAACCACGGTTCAAGATGCAGAACAGAACACGCAGGGAAGGGAGAATTTTCGCCGACGATAGCACGTGGGCTGGACGGAGCTTACCGTGTGCGGAGATCCCGGGGACGGGGAGCTGGAGCCTGGAGGTGATCGAGGAGGAGGAGGAGGGGAGGGAGAAGGAGGAAGAATGGATCAGCAGCAGCAGCAGCAGCTTAGTTGTTGCCTCGTTGGTGCTGGATGTGCGGCCCACCTGCCGTAGTTACGAGGGTTTGCCGTGGACTGCCTTTTTTCCTCTTTTGCCAGCCGACGATGAACCATTTTCGCCGCACGGAAAGGTTTCGCGGTGACGTGCCACCCTGTGTGATTTCAAGAAATTATTACTCCAAGCTTTCAAGTTTTGAACTACTGATTTCTGAATAAATTGTTTTGAAGTATTTGTGGGACAAAGCGTAGACCAAGAGGTACTTGGCTTCGCAATTCATAGTAAAGCACTACTTCCTGCGTTTCGAATTATAAGATGTTTTATACATTTTTATTTTAAAATAAATACGGATTAAAATGAGTGAATACACACATTAAAATGCATCTACATACTTTTAAATCAGAAAAAAAAAGTTAGAAACATCTTATAATTTGGAAACAGAGGGAGTATAAAACAAGACGATCATCTTAAACAATAATTTTCTTGCATTATATTGGATGGCTCACCGCATGTGCCACGTGGTAAAACCATAATTGTGAGTGTAACTAGTTTATTTTACCGATTTTGATATTTCTCTTTTGGCCGACAAATAAGTATATCTAGATGTCAATTCTAACAACAACATTTGGAATCCAAACGTCTAGATCCATGCAACTATAAATAATGAGTATATAACAAGCTATTAATTAGGGTTGCATATCGGCGTCCCGCAAAAGTGGATGGCAGCACAAATTGAATTAGCCGCTTCAACTTAGTTAGAACTAAATATTTTTAGCTTGAACACGGATTAAATAATGAGTATATAACATTTTATTTAACTAAATACGGATTAAAATTTCTGAGTGTGAGTAAACTATTCTTAGAGATCGTAAATAGACACATCGTCGATGCTACCATATGCAAAATTTTGGATCGGATACATGAGTTATGTGAATGTATATGATGGTTCCTGTTTTCCCCACCAGGCGATGAAACCATTTCCTGGTACACAGTACGAAATATCCGTGTGGCACGCAGCGATGTTACACCTTGTATGGTTTGAAGAATTTACAAAGTTTGAGGTTTAGGAAACTTTTGATTTTCTTACTTAATATTCGAAGTATTTCTGGGACCAAAGTGTAAATCGAAAAGTGTTTGACCAAAACAAATACCCACTTCGCAAGTCTTATTAAGAAGTAATAATAAAACAAACACAAGCGTCTTAAACATATATTCCGAACATGTACATTCATGCAAGGGTAAATGATAACAATATTTTCAAACCATATATAGTTATCAAAGTGAGAAATTATAAGTCGACTACTTGAAAACTGCGTTGGGTCAAAATTGTGCTAGAGTCCACCCAAGGACAAAGGGAGACGGAGAGACGAGAGGGATCGGAGCTGGTGATCCGGCTTCAAGCCAACGTGCACGGCGCGTTGGGTATCATGGCGGCAAAAGTTAGGTGTTTCTTTTTCGCCCATGCCGTGCGTGCGTGGCTCGCGCCTTTTTTGACAACAGGATATGATCGAATCGGATCAGGCGCTGGATGATCTGCCGAGTGCTGATGATCTCGTCGTTCGGTTGGGGCCGTTTCGAGAAAGGGTAGCTTTCGCGTAATTCCATCGTTTTGGCTGGTTGTGCTGCGCTCTCCACTCTCCGTCATTAATGTAAGTGCGCACCCGCCGACCACCGGCACCGGACGGATGGCTGCCGTCCTGCCAGGCCTCCATGCTCTCCGTCATTATAACATGTCACAACCAAGCCTCCGGTGAACGACGTCGACTGCCGTGTCGACAGGCTCCCAATTTTTTCTTAAGCTCGGTGGTTGGCGTTTCATTCTGATTTCGTCGTCAACAGATATACTACCAATATAAACCCACAACCAAGAAAACATAACAGTGCAGCGATGGGATTTATTCAGCCGCCTGCTGTATTAATAAATTCATCGCAAAGTCCCAAAACTGCACTGTGCGGAGCTAAGCAATTCAGGATGCCGTCCAAGGAGTTATAGCACGTCTGAATCGTTTGACAGTGATTTCAACGCTTCAGCTACTAACCAAACTGATGCCGCGTCAGATTAGAGCTCCAAGACGCGATAGCCCACAAACTACTTCTCTGGTGGCGATGTCAGCTGCCTTAGGTTGAACTTCGAAGCTCTTTGTATCTCTCCACCACTCCGATCATGCATATAGTCTGCTCATGATTCAAATAAGAAAAACATAGTTTGTCAGAAACTGAGCTTGATGAGTGTCCCGTGTATACAGTACGGAGTAGTTCAGAGAGAGGAAAAACAGCAACCAGATCAGATATTTCATACGGCCAAAGTAACGAAGCAAGAGCCAAAACTCCTGGATGATCTAGACACCGAGACAATACAAGCAAGTAAATATGGACAAGTTTGTACACTCATGCTATATAATAAGCGACACTCAGGGACATGTTTGGGTTACTCCAGTATCCAGACTAAAAAGGGCGGAAATAAAAACACTCAAAAGCATTGCAAACAAACTTTTCCAAGTCTATTTCACCCTCCATCTGTAGGATGCCATCAGTATTACTGAAATGGCCAAGAAATTAACATAAAATTTGATTAATTTAGAACATAGTCATATCCTGCTGTTACCAATTTATTATTATTGTTCACTTTGCTGTATCCCAGATCCCAGTGTTACGATAAAGGTTACACACTGGCAGCTGCCTGGATACAGATCAGGGACGAGTTGTTTTTCACTCCTGAACAACAACCAACAAACCACAATTGCTTTTTACTACAAAACCTTATTTATAAACCCTCCATAACTATGGATTTGGAAAAAGAGAAGTACTTTCACAAACATAAGACTAGCAACTTCAGCAGCAATCCTATGGATTTAAATACTCAGGTTTTGTTGACAGAACACTTAGACAAACATAACACTGCGTATTTCATAGCAATCCAACAGTACTAAAGCATTTACCTGGCAATCTGGACAATAATAGTCTCTCAGGGTTGCTGAGGTCAACTTTGTGAGGTTGAGGTATGGATTTGCTACTGCATTTATAATTTTCATTCTATCGATCTCCTGTGTTGACCTTGCTTCATATAACACAGCAACTGCAAAGATTGAAACAAAGCGAGTAAGGAACTACGTAGAATTTGGACAGGAAAAACAACAGAGCAAAATAACTCCTATTTTGATAATTGCATTGTTCTGTGGTGTTCTATAGAAACCGTACATGCCCTAAACAGTATACTGTAATGATATCGGTTACTGAAACTGGCTGAAATGGCTTGCTCACAAAGTGCATATTTGTGCGAAAACTTTATGTGGTCCTATTTCTGCCCTTTCTTTCAGATGAATAAAGCACATAAAAACTTTTCTGGGTCACTTAGATGAAGATGAATGTCAATTAGAAATGATTAGTGGAAGACTAAAGTCGCATTCATCTGAAGATAGCACTCCCATAGTGTCGTCGCATAAAATGGCAAACATTAAATTGGTTCGTAATCTGTCCGGTCCAAAATATAAGGTATATAAAGTTTGTACCAAGTCAAAGTTTACTAGGTTTGACAAAGTTTATAGAAAAATATCAGCATCAACCAATATCGAATAAATACACTATGAAACTATTTCATGATGGATCTATTGATATTGACTCGGTATTGTAGATGTTGATATTTCTTCTCCATGAACTTGGTCAAACTTAGAAAACTTTGACTTAGGACTAAAATGGTTAGGACTTGGAACAATATAATCTGATTATATGCATCTATAAGCAACAAGACCCGACATCAGTTCAAGTATAAAAGGCCATATAAATACTAATACAAGACAAAATAAGATATGACGCATACGGAAATCCATTTCGGGTAGTGGGTGCAGATGCACCCACTGCCCAAAAAACAAATTTCCAAATGTCAAAAAATTCAAAATAAATTTTTTGCACATACTTCAAGACATTTTGTGCTAGTACAAAAAAATTCGTGGTGAAAAGACATTTTTTGTGAGCTGTGCAAAAAAGACAAATTCGGGCAATACAAAATGACTTTGTACGGGACATGTTTTTGTCTTTTTTGCACAGATCACAAAAAATGTCTTTTCACCACGAAATTTTTTGTGCTAGCACAAAATTTCCTGATGTATATTCGATTTTTTTTAGAATTTTTTAATATTTTAAAAAGTTTTTAATTTTTTTTTACACAACGGGTGCAGATGCACCCGTGACCCGAAACGCCGCCTCCATGACGCATACTGGTACTATAATCTTACTGTTTTGCCCTATGTTCTTTTACCAGACTACACAGCAATAAAGTAGCAGGTTACCTTATGTCCTGAAGGAGATTCTGTGGGGAAGTACTTTTCAACAAGTGGACTAATGGCTCTTGTTATTTCCTCTTCTGAAGCATAACATACCACCTCAGCAGGGCAAACCCTCAGAATAAACCTAGAGTATAATCAAGATGAAAGTCTATAAGCAAGAAAACAACTGCAAACTACATAAAAAATTATATATTGAAACACGAGATTTAGTGAGAAGAAGGAGAGACAGGTTCCAATAACATCAAATGTTAACCTGGACATATGTTTACGAGTTGAAGCAGCCGAAGACATCATGTTTTGTACAATCTCAACTGGACCAGGGTCTCCCTCTCTTTTGTGCATTTGAATGAAGATGCAACCATTGCAACCTGAATCGACGCTTGCAAAAAGCCTCTGTTTCAAGTACAGTGGTTTTTCATAGTGAGGCAAAGACAAAACACAATGGGACTAGTATGGTTACATCATTTTCTCAAATTAAGGAACTGTTTCTGGAAGGAACTGTCATGTGCTGCGCAAGATTCTGATTGTGAAGTTATCAAAAGCAGTTGCTAACATGAGAGGCTTAATATATATCTCAGTCATCAAATGAACTTTTCCTGCCAAACTTAATTGCTATGTGTACTTAAACAGTTATACATAACTGCACAGGGATGTGGTAACAAGAATAAAACAAGTATCGATGAAGAAATAGTTGAATACTAATAGTTAACCTCTGAAGCTAGTTACCAATGGACTATAATACTCAAATATTTCTATCTACCGCAAGATGATCTCCAAATTTAGGGCATGTGCAAGAAAACAGTGTATTTCAATTAACTCCGGCAACTCCCATCATATGAAATGGGTTCAACGTCCAATTATGAAATCCTTGGAAGAAAAGGATGAATCGAAATATCGCTGCTACGCCAAAACTCGGCGCAAGCACAAGAACATTGTAAAGTACAAAATTTATTACACTCTGCAGCATGCATATGATAAAGGGAAAAGGATGTGAAGGAAGCAGGGATTTTATGAGCTTCCCCACTTCTGTTCTAAAATCCAAGACATATTTTGTCCATATTTGTGCTTTGGCTGTAAATTTCTCATAAAATATTTGAATATTTAGTCAATGGTTACCAAATCAATATCATAAGAAAGTACCNAAGACATTGGACCACATCCTTCTGTAACCTTGTTAGACTTTCTTGATCGATTACCTTCTAAGATATTGCATTGAGAAATGCACATAGCTTCACAATGGGTACTCGAACATTTTCCGATAGAAGCCCCCTCAATGCAATCGGAAGCAACTGCGTCATAATCACGTGGCAATCATGAGACTTCAGGTTTTGAATTTTTTTATCTACCATATTTATTATTCCCTTTATATTTGACGAGAAGCCAGCCGGGACCTTGATACTGCTCAGGCATTCAAAAAATATTTCCTTCTCTGCTTTCGTAAGAGCGTAGCTGCTTAAGTAATGACGCCCTTTATTCGTATGCTTGTTGTTTGGGTCTTTCATACGCTGCTGGTCCTCCCGTGTTTTCGGTGTATCTTTTGTCTTACCATACACGCCGAGAAAGCCTAGCAGGTTCACGCAAAGATTCTTTGTCACGTGCATCACGTCGATTGAAAACCGGATCTCTAGGACTTTCCAATAGGGTAGCTCCCAAAATATAGATTTCTTCTTCCACATGGGCGCGTGTCCGGTAGCGACATCTTTCGGAACAGATTGACCGCCAGGACCCTTTCCAAAGATGACTTCTATGTCCTTGACCATGCCAAATATAGCATCACCATCAGGGAGGTTAGGCTTTTTCCGATGATCTGCCTCACCTTTGAAATGCTTGCCTTTCTTTCTTACGGGATGATTGGCTGGAATAAATTGACGACACCCCAAGTACACGACCTTCTTACATTTTTCCAAATATGTACCTTTAGTCTTATCTAAACAGTGCGTGTATGCGTTGTATCCCTTGTTTGACTGTCCTGAAATGTTACTAAGAGCAGGCCAATCATTGATGATTACGAACAGCAACGCTCGTAGGTCAAATTCCATCTGTTTGTGCTCATCCCACACACGTACAACTGGTGTGGCCCACAACTGCAAAAGTTCATTTTTTTTTGAGAGCACACAATTGTGTGCCTTACTTTTATAGAAGGTAGAATAAGTTTTATACAAGAGTTGCGCGTGCTGTAAAAACAGCTTGCAACAGCAACCCCAAAGACGCACACCTAGGGCTATCTCACGCTAGATCGGTAACTCCCTCTCCATCACCCAAGCCGGCTTTGCTCCAAAGCTTCATATCGGCCACAACCTTAGACGCCAAAACATCCTCATTGCATTGCTGGGTAGTGTTGCCGAAAACGCGCGCATTTCGCTGTTTCCATACATTCCATGAAATGAGCAGGACCCATGCATCCACGCGCTTTCTCTCCTCCTTGGCCAGCAAAGCTCTCTCACGAAGCCACCATGGCTGCAGATGGTCCTCGTGCGTGGGAATAGTGATTGGCAGACCTATCATGGTTCGGCAAATGTGCCAAACCTGTCTCGTGTAGATGCAGCGAACCAGGAGATGCTCAACCTCATCGATGCCCTGGTCGCACATATGACAGGGATCAGCCTGCAGTTGGAGCCCGTGTCGCGCTCGCCTGTCGGAAGTCCAAATCCTGCGCCTCGCCGCCAGCCACATGAAGATTTTGTTTTTCATGGGCGCCTTACATCTCCAGATAGCCCCCGCCAGAGCAAAACTCTCCTGTCCCTGGCATAGCATATCGTAGGTGGAACTCGTCGAGTACAGCCCTGAGGCTGTCCATGGCCATCTGAAGCTGTCCTCTTGCTGCGGGTCTCGCTGCACCTCTCTAATTCTGAGCCACAACTACAGCAACTGGCCGAGCTCCCTGTCTCCCAGATCACCTCCCACATCTGCAATCCAATTGTTACCCACAAGACCCTCTTCGAAAGTTCTCTTGTTCTTTCGCCGTGTGGCCACCGTGAGCAACAGATCCGGGGCGATATCATGCACTGCTCTGCAATTAATCCATCGATCTATCCAGAACAAGGTACTTCTCCCATTCCCAACTGTGATTTCGATCAAGCTGTCGAACACCTGCTTAGCCTCACTGTCCCTTAGACATGGCAGTCCCTGCCATGGCCTTTCTGGTGCAGTGCGACGCAACCATTCCCACCTGACGCGAAGCGCTAGCCCCTGCAGCCTCAAGTTCTTGACTCCCAGCCCCCCAAAACAGTACGGCTTGCAGATTGCCTCCCAGGAGACAAGGCATTGCCCGCCGTTGACTTCCTCTTTGTTTGTCCAGAAGAACTTGCGCATCCACGTGTTAACAGCCTCGAGTAGCCAGCACGGCGCTTCCGCAATTAGGAGTTGATGAGTTGGCCTGGCTGAGACTACGGATTTTACCAGCACAAGTCTTCCTGCTCTCTCAAGAAGCCCATGCTGCCAAGCCGGGCACGATGAAGTGACCCTGTCCAGATACGGCTGCCATTCCGCTTTCGTCAGAGGTCTCAAAGCAAGAGGCATGCCTAGGTATTTGATTGGTGTCGGGGATGTAACCCCGGGTATCTAGAGTTGGAGGTTTATTGATACGATACCTGGAAGAAATAAGCAAATGAATAAGCAAAATAATAAAGAAAAAGTGAAAGAAAGCAGCACGGACCGAAATAATCAGGCCTAGGCCGACTTACCAGAGTTTCGGGCCGAGTTAGGCCATACCAGGCCGACATACCCAGGTCCCGGGTGGCCCGACTTCCACTCACTCGGCTGGGCCGGGGTCAGCATCACTCGGCTGGGCTGAGATCAGCCAGCACCCGGCTGGGCCATGCTCTCCGGTGACTCGGCTGGGCCGGCATCCGATGATCCGGCTTGGCCGGCATCCGGTGACCCGGCTGGGCCAGCCTCTGGTGATTCGGCTAGGCCGGCATCCGGTGATCCGGCTGGGCCGGGATTGTGTGTCTCGGTTGGACAGGTCCTCCAGGTCGGATCGCCTTCGGATCAACCGAATCAGGTCCAGGCAGGATCGGTCTCACTGATCGGGAGTCAACTCCCAGCACTCCCCGACCGGGACGCTTGCATCGACGGGAGGTCGGTATGTGAGCTCCCGGGATAGCTCCTGCCGGCATATGCAAATATCAGTGCCAACTATCCCAGAGGATAAGATCGTTGACGAGGAGACGCTGTGGACACCGACCAGAAGACAAGGACTACTGTAGACATGGTTTGTACTGTTGGGAAATAGTCTGATTAGACCCCAGTAGTCACATCAGTGAATAGTGTGTCTTGTCTCCTTGTCTCTCGCTTGTCCCCTGGGCTCTGCCTTTATAAAGAGCACCAGGGGAAGGAGACGAGAGGGAGAGGGCGGGCAACGCGGGCAGCCCCCTTGGCTCTTTTCTCTCTGCCCTCTCTGCTAGCTCTCTTCTCTGCCAAAGCTTAGCGCTGCCTAGTTCGTGGGTAGAAACACAGCTCAAGGAGCGCTTCTGTAACACGGATTGATACACAAATATAGATCAGACAAGCAGGAGTAGGGGTTTTACCTCCTTACGAGGGCCCCGAACCTGGGTAAACCGCGTGTGTATGTGTGTGTTCGTCTTCCCGTGTGTGCTCTTCAGCACATAATCCCTCCCCGAATCCTCTAGCGCCCATCGGCCCCCAAACTTAAGCCTACCCCTATGAAGGGGTCGCAGCATAGAAAACAAAATTTTTCCTACGCAACAAGCGGAATAAACCCCAAGGATCTAGATCTACTAGATGGAGGTAGCGAAGATGAGATCCAATCTCTTACCCTTGAAGATCAACAAACGCGTTTTGTCGGTGCAGGGGTTGGCTAGTCGATCCCCGCAACTAGACTCATCTAGTCGCGAGGAGATGTATTTCCTCGAAGTCCAATCCGATGAAGTGCCACAAGGGGTAGCACCTCCGCGGTATCCACACGTACGGATCGATGTAGATCTCCTCCTTCTTGATCCCGCAAGCAAGGTGGAGATGGCTAGATGGATCTTGGCACCACGACGGTTGTGGTGGCGTTGATGGTGTAGTCTCCACGAGCAGGGCTTCGCCAAGCCAAGCAAGAGGAGAGGGAGAGGAGGGCATGGTGCAGCAGCCCTACATCAAGGGGTGGTGCAACAGCTATGGTGGAGGAGATGGCGGCAGCCCTCCGGGGAGAGGGGTGGCGCAGGAGGAGGTGATGGAGGAGGGGGGTGGCGGCTAGGGCACCTGGGGGGGACCACACATAGGTGCGGCAGCCCTCCCCTGACCCCCCTTTATATAGGAGGCCAGGGGGGCTGCGCCCCACCGCCTCCTAGGGCCGGCGGCTAGGGGAGGCTTGCTTCCCAAGCAAGCCCCCTTAGGGTTAGGGTTGCCCCCTCCCCTCATGGGCCTTTAGCCCATGCCGCATGGGCCCCTTTGGGGCTAGGTGGTGCGGCTGGCCCTAGGCCAGTCCACCACTCCTATATCCCATGTGGGCCCCATACTCCTATGGGCCCCACTTCTAGACTCCTCTAGAACCTTCTAGAATATTCTGGAACCCTTCCAGAAAATCCCGGAACTTTTCCGATACCTCCGGAAACCACTTTCCTTATATGAATCTTATTCTTCGGACCACTCCGGAACTCCTCGTGACGTCCGGGATCCCATCCGAGACTCCGAATCACCATTCGTTCATTCCATCAAAATATCTCATCGCTAACCCTAGCTACATCGGAGCGTTAAGTGTGTGACCCTACGGGTTCGAGAACATGCAGACATGATCATATCAATAATCAACAGCGGGACCGGGATGCCCATATTGACTCCTACATATTCAACGAAGTTCTTTATCGATTGAACCACGATGCCGGAGATTCTTAATCTCGTATACGATTCCCTTTGTCTCACCGATATTTAATTTGCCCGAGATTCGATCGTCGATATCCCATATCTAGTTTCATCTCGTTACCTGGCAAATTCTCTTTACTCGTCCATAATATAGGATCACCGTGATTACCACTTAATCACATGGTTGCAACCTTTCTGATGCTATATTACCGAGAGGGCCCAGAGATATCTTTTCCGTCACAAGGAAGGACAAATCCCAGTCTTGATTCATGTCACCCAACAAATACCATCGGAGACACCTGAAAGCCACCTTTATAATCACCCAGTTACGAAATGACGTTTGATGTCCACAAAGCATTCCTCCGGTAAACGGGAGTGACATAATCTCATGGTCTAAGGAAACTATACTTGGCTACTAAAAGTGTTGGCAGTGAAACTTGTGTGACACGATCAATTGCAACTCTTTATTATCGGGTCTTGTCCATCACATCATTACTCCTAATGATATGACTCCGTTATCAAGTGACTATAACAAGTCCATGGTTAGGAAACTCTAACCATCTTTTGACTAACGAACCAGTCCGGTAGAGGCTTACTAGGGACACCTGGTTGTTTATATTCCACACATGTATTATGTTTCCGGCTAATACAATTATAGCATTGATAATAAACTATTATCATAAACATGAATATGCTAATAAAACATTTTATTATTGCCTCTAGGGCATATTCCCAACACCCTAGGCATCTGTCCGTGCACCACCACGACAGTTGGCGCCCACCGTGGGGCTGGTAGTGGCGCTAGCTGGGCTAATTTCGGACGGGACCTTCTTCATCGACTCCGGCGAGCACCTCGTGTGGCGTCGCGGGGTTTCCGCTCGCCGGGCCGCTTCATCAAGTTCTTCGTCACCGGCGCCGCCAACGTCGTCAACAAATTTCAGGGGTGGCACGGTCGGCTGGCCGTGCTCCTGGCTTGCCCGGCGGCTCTACGTCAACACTGCCGCTGCGCTCGTAGGCCTCCCGGACATCCTCAATTCGGACGGGACCTTCGTCAGCAACTCGGGGACTCGGCATCACCATTATTCCCCGAGCTCGAGCTTGCTGCTGTAAGCAGTGGCAGGCGCAGCCTACAGCAGCAAACATCATCAACAGATCCCGGTTAGTTGATCCAGAAAGCTGCTCGGGGACTGCCTCCTTTTCTATCTTGCTTAGCCGTTTTTCCCGGGACCGAGTTACTTCGACCCGGGGACTGGTTTGTCTAGTCGGTTGGTAGTATCCCTAAAAAATAATAGAAGCTAACTCGGCAACTGCCCGGCGCTTATTTTATTTTACCCGGGATCAGGCTTTTCGACCCGGGGACTGTCCCGCTCACTCCGCAGCTTGTCTTTTTCGTAAAATGATAAAGTTACTCGGGGACTCGGTTGGAACCGAGTCTAGTTCTTGGTGCTTAGAACCTGTTGTTAGACTTAATTTCCGTCGTATACTAGAGCTAGTTTACTTCGGTTAGTGGAATTACTGTTTCTGTCCAATATTCTTCACATATATATATATGCTTGAACTAACACTAAAAGGTGGAATCGGTTTTATCAATGGAGTGTCCATTATCGAGACATGGTCGACTCGGATTCATCTCGGATTCATTATGGTGTCAGAAGCAAATCATATATATGATCTTTAATATCGGCTTGCTGAGTTATGAGTGATACATCATCCCGACATGTTCTATGTCGGCAAAACAGAGTATCGCAGCATAATATCTCCAGATCACCGTTTATGTCGGTTCGCCAAAATATCAGGGCATCACGCAATATCTCAATCATCATTTATCTCGGTTCAAGAAATGTCAACACGGCTTTGTCTCATATCTTTATTATCGTGTATCTCGCTTCGGCATATCAATCAAGAGTTATCTATTATCCCAGATCATCAGTTATGCAGTGGCATAAAATAGCAGAGCACCATAGCATCAATATCTCGAGGTATCAAGTCAAAAAATATCTAAATCTCACTGAGTATTGCGCGTTGAGAAATATCTCAACTCGTCATCTGACAAGTGCCCAGGAAGGCAGAACGTCAATTTCAGCCGAGTACGGCTGTATGTCGGTCCAGCACTTGCTGCCGACATACAATTTCGGTAATGCCCAAGAAGCCTAGAAACCGGTGTCTAATGATGCCCAAGCAGGCTACATGTCGGTCCAGCATACGCTGTCGACATGTCTATGAGGTAAAAGCCCAAAGTGGCAGAAACCGGCATAAGAAATATGCCCATGAGGCTAAAATATCAAATCAGCTAAGCTGGAGACATTTGATGTCGGCAAACCGACATAAGAAATATATATATGCCCATGGGGCCAATATGTCGAACCAGCTAGAGCTGGAGAACATCGGATGTCGGTAAACCGACATATAAAATATACCCGTGCAGGCACAATATCGATCCAGCAAAAGGCTGTTGATATCCGACATATGATGCATGCTCATGCAGGCAGTATGCCCAATTGCCCAATGTCAGCAGAAACATCTATGTGTGGCCATGCCCATGCACGCGGTGCATTTCCAGTACAAACTGTCCATATCGTTGTTGATCCGGGTGAGCTCGGTCAACCGGATGGCGCGTTTGGTCTAGAGGGCATGGCTAGACGACGGACTTTTGCTGGTGCCCATGCCGGCGTGATGTTGTCTTCATGGAGGTTTTAATATTGTTGTTTGTTTTGTAAGTCTGCGCGCGACTCTGCGAGTCCCCCGCAGCCTCGGGGACTAGTGTCGGGGATGTAACCCCGGGTATCTAGAGTTGGAGGTTTATTGATACGATACCTGGAAGAAATAAGCAAATGAATAAGCAAAATAATAAAGAAAAAGTGAAAGAAAGCAGCCCGGACCGAAATAATCAGGCCCAGGCCGACTTACCAGAGTTTCGGGCCAAGTTAGGCCATACCAGGCCGACATACCCAGGTCCCGGGTGGCCCGACTTCCACTCACTCGGCTGGGCCGGGGTCAGCATCACTCGGCTGGGCCGAGTCATCCCTCCGGGACTCGGCTGGGCCGAGATCAGCCAGCACCCGGCTGGGCCATGCTCTCCGGTGACTCGGCTGGGCCGGCATCCGATGATCCGGCTGGGCCGGCATCTGGTGACCCGGCTGGGCCAGCCTCTGGTGATCCGGCTGGGCCGGCATCCGGTGATCCGGCTGGGCCGGGATTGTGTGTCTCGGTTGGACAGGTCCTCCAGGTCGGATTGCCTCCGGATCAACCGAATCAGGTCCAGGCAGGATCGGTCTCACCGATCGGGAGTCAACTCCCAGCACTCCCCGACCGGGACGCTTGCATCGACGGGAGGTCGGTATGTGAGCTCCCGGGATAGCTCCTGCCGGCATATGCAAATATCAGTGCCAACTATCCCAGAGGATAAGATCGTTGACGAGGAGACGCTGTGGACATGGACCAGAAGACAAGGACTACTGTAGACATGGTTTGTACTGTTGGGAAATAGTCTGATTAGACCCCAGTAGTCACATCAGTGAATAGTGTGTCTTGTCTCCTTGTCTCTCGCTTGTCCCCTGGGCTCTGCCTTTATAAAGAGCACCAGGGGAAGGAGACGAGAGGGAGAGGGCGGGCAACGCGGGCAGCCCCCTTGGCTCTTTTCTCTCTGCCCTCTCTGCTAGCTCTCTTCTCTGCCAAAGCTTAGCGCTGCCTAGTTCGTGGGTAGAAACACAGCTCAAGGAGCGCTTCTGTAACACGGACTGATACACAAATATAGATCAGACAAGCAGGAGTAGGGGTTTTACCTCCTTACGAGGGCCCCAAACCTGGGTAAACCGCGTGTGTATGTGTGTGTTCGTCTTCCCGTGTGTGCTCTTCAGCACATAATCCCTCCCCGAATCCTCTAGCGCCCAACGGCCCCCAAACTTAAGCCTACCCCTAGGCATCTGTCCGTGCACCACCACGACAATTGGGAAAGGCACCACCTGGCAGTTAAGATTGTCCAGCACCAGCTGCTTGTCTCCCACCCCTTCTCGAATCAGAGTGGCCGTCGATTTATTGTAGTTCACATACAGGCCTGAAGCCTCTCCAAAGATTGCCAGCATCGCCCTAACCACTGTCAGGTCCTATATCTGTGGCCTAACGAAGATCACCACGTCGTCTGCAAAGATTGAGATGCGCTGCAGGGCAGTGGAGCCGAAGATATCAGACAGCATCTCTTCATCTACGGCTTTAGCAAATAGCAGCGATAGAATTTCCATGGCGAAGATGAAAAGAATTGGCGAGGCGGGGTCGCCTTGCCACAGACCTCGTACATACTGTATCTTGCGCCCCAGGACTCCATTGATCAGAATTTTGTGCTAGCAGTAGAGAGAAGAATAGCCACTCTGGCGCACCAAACATCACTGAACCCATACGCACGCAGAACCTCCAAGAGGAAAGGCCAGGAAAGAGAGTCGAATGCACACGAGATGTCCAGTTTCAGAAGCACACCTTTTTGGCATCTTGAGTTAATTCTCCTGGCCATCTGTCGAACCAGCACGAAGTTGTCGTGCAGGCTCCGCCCCCTGACAAACGCCGATTGATTTGCACTGATCAGAGCGCCAATCTTGGTCCGCAAGCGATTAGCTAGGATTTTCGAGAAGATTTTGGAAACTCCATGAACAAGACTTATGGGTCTGAAATCTCCAACCTCCGCAGCGTCTGCCTTCTTTGGGATCAATGTGATCAGTGCCTTATTCAACTTACCAAAACCACGGCCGTCCCCAATCCAAAGTTTAAGGAGCACCACCATAAGATCCTGATTGATTACCGGCCAGGCTTTCAGGTAGAAGAGCCCAGGGAAACCGTCAGGCCCTGGCGCACGATCATGTGGCAGTTCCTTAATTGCAGTCAAGACTTCCTCTTCTGTCACCAATGAATCAAGCTCCGACAGATCCCTCCTTGCTAGGCCCAGGGCTTCCAGGTTAACAGTGAATTCTCTGTTACGCACCATGCCCAGTAGCTCGTGGTAAGCCTCGTGGAAAACTTGCTCCTTCGCCGCTGGATCAGTGATTAACTCCTCTCCACGCCGGATTGCTGGGATGAAGTTTCGAATGCGTCGCCCATTGGCAATGGCATGGAACAGATGGGTGTTTGCGTCGCCTTCCTTTAGCCAGCGCACACGCGATCGCTGCCTGGCCATTGTCCTCTCCAGAGATGAAAGGCCCAACACAGTATGCTTAACCGTTCGCCTCAGCCATCGCTCCATCAGGGACAGCACCCTCCTGTCTTGCGCCGCATCGAGTCTAGCAATAACATTGTTGGCAATGGCTATTTGGAGCTTGATGTTGCCAGTCTTTTTCTGACCCCAGGACTGGAGAAAAGCAGCCAGATTTCGCAAAAGTTCATTCATGTGTTTAAAAGGATCCACAATGGAATCGTCACAGTGCCATCCTTCTTTGATAGCGTCCTCAAAGCCCTCCAGCTCGGCCCAATAGCTCTCAAAGCGAAATCTCTTCTTGGGCCTGAACGCAGCGTTCAAAGACAAATGCAGGGGCGTATGGTCAGAAATGTTCGATGACAACGCTTGCAAGAGGCTGTCAGGGTATTGCAAATCCCAATCCACCATGATCAGCGCTCTATCATTGCGAGTCATGGTCGGGACCTCCCTTTCATTGCTCCACGTATAAAGTCTCCCATGCAAGTACATGTCCTTGAGCTCATGCTCACTAACAAAATCACGGAAGCGAGCCATCCTGGTACGGTTTAGGTTGGAGTTGTTCTTGTCCGAGGCGTTGAGGATCATGTTGTAATCTCCGATCGCAAGCCATGGCCCTGGACAGAGCGAGCGGCGCACCGTTAACTCCTGAAGAAACTGTGTTTTCTCGGCGGCGGATTGCGGCCCATAGACTACCGTCAGCCACCACTGGATGTGGTCTTGCATGGTCACCTCGCCCGTGATCGCGAAGGAGTCCATGCTAACATTGGCCACTGACAGAGCAGCAGTTTTCCATGCTAGCAGGATACCTCCCCGCGTTTGTGCTGCTGGCAGGTACTCAAACCTGTCAAACGCCGGACCCAGGCACTCCATTACTATGTAACGATCAATCACCTCTAGTTTGGTCTCCTGCAGACATACAATGCTAACATGGATTGAGTCCACTAGCTCCCTAACAGCGCTACGCTTGGCCCTATCATTCAGCCCGCGCGGGTTCTAGCTCAGTATCTCTGGGTTGCAATCCATAGAAGGAAGATGCAAAGACTCCAACAGGCTGCAGATTACTGCACGCAGATCTGCACGCCTTGCTCCATCGACGCCAGCGCATCAGCAGGCGGTAGACTTTTGCCGAAGATGGCCGCCACTACACGTAGATGCTCCTCCTTCATAGGTGAGGAGTCAAACACCTGCTGCAGCTCTTGCATTGCCTTGTCGTCCGGTTCAATGTCTTCCGACGAGATATTGAGCGCTTTGAGAAGTGCCAACTCAGCGACAGTGGCCTTCTTGGACGAGCGGGTCGTAATCGCGCCGCCACCATTTCTGGTCACCCGTCTAGGTGTGAATGGCTCAGCGCTGGGCCGCAGGGTGGAGGTTTCCACAGCACGAAGCAGCGGTGGCTGCAAAAGTTCATCAACTAATGGCCTTAGGTACACATCAATGTCATTGCCGGGTTGCTTCGGGCCTTGGATGAGAACGGGTATCATAATGAACTTCCGCTTCATGCACAACCAAGGAGGAAGGTTGTAGATACATAGAGTCACGGGCCGAGTGCGGTGACTGCAGCTCTGCTCCCCAAAAGGATTCATACCGTCTGTACTTAGACCAAACCATAAGTTCCTTGCGTCACCTGCAAAGTCCGAGAACTCTCTCTCGATTTTTCTCCACTACGACCCATCGGCGTGGTGTCTCAACTTCCCGTCTTTCTTACGCTCTTCTTTGTGCCATCGCAACAACCTGGCATGCTCTTTGTTTCTGAACAGACTTTCAACCGTGGTATTATAGGAGCATACCACATAACCTTAGTAGGAATCCTCTTCCTGGGGGGCTCGTCATCGCCCTCAACATCACCAGGGTCATCTTATCTGATCTTGTACCGCAGTGCAGTGCATACCGGACATGCATCCAAATTCTCGTACTCCTCACCACGGTAAAGGATGCAGTCATTGATGCATGCATGTATCTTCTGCACATCTAATCCTAGAGGGCAGATAGCCTTCTTTGCTTCGTTTGTAGTCTCGGGCAATTCGTTATCCTTTGGAAGCTTCGGCTTCATTATTTTCAGTAACTTCTCAAATCCGTTGTCAGATAAACCAGTCTCTGCCTTCCATTTCAGCAATTCCAGTGTGGTACCGAGCTTTGTGCTGGCATCTTCGCAATTTGGGTACATCAACTTTTTGTGATCCTCTAGCATGGCCTCCAACTTCAGCTTCTCCTTTTCTGTATCGCATTCTCGTTTTGCATCAGAAATAACCCGACCAAGACCATCATCAGGCTCATCTGACACCCATTGTTCTTCACCTCCTTCTTCTTCATGGTCTTCCATCATAACCCCTCTTTCTCCGTGCTTGGTCCAACAATTATAGCTGGGCATGAAACCTCTCCGAAGCAGGTGGCTTTGAAGGGTTCTCGAGGAAGAGTGCTCCTTAACGTTCCGACAGTCCACACATGGACAAGGCATAAAACCATCATCTTTGTTTGCCTCAGCCACATGGATAAATTTATGCATGCCTGCAATAAAATCGGAACTACGTCGGTCGCCGTACATCCATCGCTGCCGTTCATCCATCTGCATATCATATAATTAAGTTTATCAAATACCATTAGAATAATATCTTGAATACTGAAATGACCACCGTATATCGACACATGCAAAATTTGTATCAAGTACAGATGAAAAGGACAAAGGTTGCTAATTAACCTCGATCGATCGGAGAAAAGAGAGAGGACAAAGCCTAAGAGTGGCTCGGGCACCTCATATCATTTTGTGTGAATTTAAATGTGGCTCGGGCATTTCATCGAACACCTCTAGTGCATAGCAAAGGAAAACAAACTAGCACCCACCTCTCACACCTCCTAGCAGAAAAAAATAATAGAGGAGTAGAAGCTGGCTGGCGCACCGTTGTGGTAAAGGTCGTAATTCCAGAGGAATCATTACCGCAAGGCATAGAGGGGGAGGTCATAAGCACCTATACCGTAAAATAGATTTTAGACGGAATCAAAAAGACATATCTGGTAGAATCGTAACCATAGAATACGACCCTAATCGAAATGCATACATTTGTCTCATACACTATGGGGATGGTGAGAAGAGATATATTTTGGGTAACGTAGGAGACATCCCTATTTTCCCCCGGGGGTCTTAATTACCACTGCTTAGCTTTCAATTTGCCTCTGACCATCAAATTAAATGTGAATAACCCGTCCTCCTCTCTTTGAAACAAGGGGCTCTTCCGGTTCTGTGCGTGCTTCAAACAATTTTGTCTTCTCCATATTACCATATCTCTAGAGTCAATAATTTTCTATGAGGAACTACTGAACTCAATCACTTGCTGCCGTTACTCAACAGTTTTCTGTTGAGGTCTATCTCGTAGAGGTAGTCAAATTGGATCAGTGATCGATTTCTAGGTTTCGTCGTAAACCTAATTGGTTACTTCCAATTACGTAAATCAATAGTTCAAACCGCACTCAAAGGTAGGGCATTTCCCATTGATATAGGAACTTTTGTACCAGAAACAATAGTATCTCCAATTATAGCCCCTCTGGTGCTCACGATTTCGACAGTCATACCGGTGATTTGGAGGAGATCTCTCGAAAAGTCTTTAGTGCTCATTTCGGGCAACTCTCCATTATCTTTCTTTGGTTGAGTGGCATGTACTTTCATGGTGCCCGTTTTTCCAATTATGAAGCATGGCTAAGTGATCCTACTCACATTGGACCCAGTGCTCAGGTAGTTTGGCCTATAGTAGGGCAAGAAATATTGAATGGTGATGTAGGCGGGGGTTTCCGAGGAATTCAAATAACCTCTGGGTTTTTTCAGCTTTGGCGAGCATCTGGAATAACTAGTGAATTACAACTCTATTGTACTGCAATTGGTGCATTGATTTTTGCAGCGTTAATGCTTTTTGCTGGTTGGTTCCATTATCACAAAGCCGCTCCCAAATTGGCCTGGTTCCAAGATGTAGAATCCATGTTGAATCACCACTTAGCGGGATTATTAGGACTTGGGTCTCTTTCTTGGGCGGGACACCAAATCCATGTATCTTTACCAATTAACCAATTTCTTGACGCCGGGGTTGATCCTAAAGAGATACCACTTCCTCATGAATTTATCTTGAATCGGGACCTTTTGGCTCAACTTTATCCTAGTTTTGCCGAAGGAGCAACCCCCTTTTTCACCTTAAATTGGTCCAAATACGCAGAATTTCTGACTTTTCGCGGAGGACTAGATCCAGTAACCGGTGGTCTATGGCTGACCGATATTGCGCACCATCATTTAGCTATTGCTATTCTTTTCCTAATCGCAGGTCATATGTATAGGACTAACTGGGGTATTGGCCATGGACTTAAAGATATTTTGGAGGCTCACAAGGGCCGGGGACTACTAGTCCCGGTTCGTGCTGTCAACCGGGACTAATGCTCTGAGGGAGCTTTAGTCCCGGTTGACAGCACGAACCGGGACTAATGCCCCTGGCCCAACCGAGACCAATGCCTCACGGGACCCTGGCCGGTCGAACCGGGACCCAGGCATTGGTCCCGGTTTGTCACTGAACCGGGCCGAATGGCTCCCCCCCCCTCCCCAAAGACCATTTTTCCACTAGTGTAGAATATAAATATATAACCTAGTCTTTTCCATCAGTTCGGACTTTTGGATTATTTGGCTAGTGCAACAATTGAACAAGGTACCGGTCCGCCCATATAATTAGGAATTAGGAGTCCGTTGTCATTTGAAAACGGACGCATTTCAGAGATCGTCTCAAGAAGAAGCAAGGCAAACTTATACACTATGGCGCGTTCGTCAGGCTCATCGAGTTCATCTTCGATGTCTTTCTTGTCACCACCAAAACTGATGTCTGAAATCTTTGCAGCGCTGTCTTCGGTCAGGCATATGCATCAGGAGTTTAGATTTCTTAGGATCATAGGAGGACCTGCTGGTACAAGTTGTTCAGACAGTATATTACTCCCATCGCTACCCGTAGGCGTGCCTGCCAATCAAGTTGATCTGCCTCATCAACTGTAGCAGAAATGTTTCGATTCCTTTAATCTATCTATACTATATATTAAAGATGAACGATTTCTCGCGCTGAGAGCGCTCGACGACTGTACCTAGCTACAGTAGCTAATGTAGTTGCTACAGTAGCTACAGTAGCCACGATCCCGGCCGTCGAACGGCGATCCGACGGCCCCCAGGACGCGTCCGAGACGCTTTTGCAAAAAAGCCCCTCCCAAACCCGTAAATAGAACTCGCAGTCCACATTTTAACGCAGCGAGGGACCTGTTTGCGATTCCACAAGAACACGAGGACTTTACTGCAAAAATACCCACACAACCCCCTCCCCCTTCCTCTCTCCCGCGACACGGAGGTCGCCGTCACCGCCGACGCGCGCCCCCGCCGATCCGCCGCTCCCCGCTCGGATCGATGCTCACGGCGGGGTGCGCCGTCGCCGCCTCCCCCTCCTCGCCCACGGACGCGTGCCGGAAAGCCGCGAGCACGCCAGAATCGCCCGCTCCGGCGACCAATACGCGGCGCCGCCGCCACCTGCGGGTAGCGCGCGTCGAGGCGCGTCCGACGCACGCCCGCGCGCCTCCCAACTCGCGCTGGTTCGCCGTCGGCGTCGACAGCGCCGCCGCGGCCGATCCGGCAAGAACCGGCCACTGTGACGTCACCATGACGTCGCAGTGGGCCTGGGCTGGCCAAGCGGGCCGGCTGTTGGGCTGGGCCGCTTCCCTTGCACCTGGCTCGGTTTTTTTTTCCTTTTTTCTTTTTCTGTTTTCCTATTTTCCAAAACATTTCAAACTTTCCAAATATAGCTCCAAATAAATTCAAATCAGTTTCTAAAAAAAATAAAAATCGAAATAATCATTTGAGATACTTTGGGACCTTCCCCAAATTATTTCAAATTTAGAAAAGTTTAAAGAATACATAATAAACGCTCATTTGACACCTCTACGTCTTTTTGCAAAATATAGATTTCATAATTATCTTTTTAACTCAAGTAAAATCCAGAAAAAGTAATATCCATTCAAATTTCAATATTTCAAGAAAAAAGAAATGCCTCCCACGTATTCATGAAGGGCTAGATAATTTCCAGAAAATAAAAAATCGTTAAAAAATTAAAAACTCTGAGTATATCCACTGACAAAAATATGTGTAGTACAACAAAACAATCAGAAAATTACGTGCTAATTACTTATGCCATAGAACAATTTTTTTTTGAAAATTCAAAACTTTTGAATATTTAAAGATATTTGAAATACATCTTCCCTGATTACTTTCCTTGGAATTGAACATATTACAAACCAAAAACCTTTTAAATATGCACATTTCCAGAATTTAATTATTTACACCACAGGACTGAAAAAAATAACAATAAATAAAACAGCATGCCTACAAGAAAAAAAAACTACTTATGCCATATGATCTCCATTTAAATTTCAATATTTCAAGAAAAAAGAAATGCCTCCCACGTATTCATGAAGGGCTAGATAATTTCCAGAAAATAAAAAAATCGTTAAAAAATTAAAAACTCTGAGTATATCCACCGACAAAAATATGTGTAATACAACAAAACAATCAGAAAATTTCGTGCTAATTACTTATGCCATAGAACCAAAAAAATTGAAAATTCAAAACTTTTGAATATTTAAAGATATTTGAAACACATCTTCGCTGATTACAAATAAATATTCATGCCAAAATACGAACATGTTTAAATACTTTAATTAGATAAATATTTGGACATTCAAGAAAAAATCGACGCTAACTACATATAGCCAAAGACAAAAATATAGTTGCACAATTCAAAATGGTCAAAATTTGAACACAACATAAACAGACTTTTCCCATTTGTTAGCACGAATCCAGAAAATATGCAGTATCGCTAAATACATAGATAACTTAAATGTTATTTAGGAAAAAGAAGCACATTTCAACAATTCAAATTGCTTAAACATTTGAGTTATCAACATGCTCAGAAAGAAAAAAAAACAAAATAGTCACTGCATTTGAATATTTCAACAAAATGCAAATTCATTTGCTCCAATTGTACCTTGCTTCTAAATTGAATTTAACAAATATAAATAACTTCCCAACTCTCCAATTTTGGCATTCAAACAACTTACTTTCCTTGGAATTGAGCATATTACAGACCAAAAACCTTTTAAATATGCACACTTCCATAATTTAATTATTTACACCACTGTATTGACAAAAAAATAACAATTAAAAAACAACATGCCTACAGGAAAAAAACTACTTATGACATATGATCTCCATTCAAATTTCAATATTTCAAGAAAAACGAAATACCTCCCACATATTAGCATGAAGGGCTAGATAATTTCCAGAAAAATAAAAAATCGTTCAAAAATAAAAAAACTCTGAGTATATCCACTGACAAAAATATGTGTAATACAACAAAAATTTTGGCATTCAAACAACTTACATTCCTTGGGATTGAACATATTACAAACCATAAACCTTTTAAATATGAACATTTCCAGAATTTAATTATTTACACCACAGTACTGACAAAAAATAATAATAAAACAAACAGCATGCCTACAAGAAAAAAAAGAAAACTACTTATGGCATATGATCTCCATTCAAATTTCAATATTTCAAGAAAAAGGAAATGCCTCCCACATATTAGCATGAAGGGCTAGATAATTTCCAGAAAAATAAAAAAACGTTCAAAAAATCAAAAACTCTGAGTATATCCACCGACAAAAATATGTCTAATACAACAAAACAATCAGAAAATTACGTGCTAATTACTTATGCCATACAACAACAAAAATTGACAATTAAAAACTTTTGAATATTAAAATATATTTGAAATACATCTTCCCTGATTACAAATAAAAATTCATGCCAACATACGAACATATTTAAATACTTTAATTAGATAAATATTTGGACATTCAAGAAAAAATCGACGCTAACTACATATAGCCAAAGACAAAAATATAGTTGCACAATTCAAAATGGTCAAAATTTGAATGCAACATAAACAGACTTTTCCAATTTGTTAGCACGAATCCAGAAAATATGCAGTATCCCTAACTACATAGATAACTTAAATGTTATTTGGGAAAAAGAAGCACATTTGCTTAGATAAAAAACAAAAAAATGGTACTTACTAATGCACGAAAAAATATTTGGCACCACCAAACATAATCCACAAAATATATCAACAAAATTTGCACGAAAAAAATTCTAACTATTCGTACCAAAATAAAACATGTTTACACATTCAAGTTTACCAAACATTTGGCAAAATAAAAACAAAAAAGGACAAAAAAAAATTAACCAAGCGCGGCAAACACTTCAATTTTGGCTAACATTTTGCACACAAACACATTATATCAAACCAACTACATTAACATTTACAAATAATATAACTAAACTCGCTCCAATTATGCAATTCAATTTACAAAAATACTCAAACATAATATTTAGACATAACCATGATATATTCCCTTTAAATGTGGTGGTAAATAAGAAAATTATGCCAAACCGAAACCATATAATATTTAGACATAACTATGCTATAATTTCCTCTAAATATAGTGGTAAATAAGAAAATTGTAGCAAAATGGAACTATATTTCAACATTTCAATTTACCTACCATATTTAAAAGCAATATAATTTAATTCTACCTAATTATGTACTCACATTAAAAAAAAAGAAAACTTGATTGCATGAATATTTCAACAAAATACAAATTTATTTAAAATTTGCCAAATAAATATTTCCACATGAACTAGAAAATGTCAACATTATTTAAAATTTGTTAAATTAGTTCCCCATATAATTTTCCTACTTTGTCGGAAAAAAAGGAAATTCAAAATATTACCCATTGTTAGTTCAAAAAAAAAAACAGGTCTCCTCCGCGATAATTTCCAGCCGATAATACTTCACACTACAAATTCCGGCAAATTTTACCGAATTTTAACACACGTGCACTTGCTCCAATTATATGGACACCAACGCACATGCTTCAATTATATGGACAATTACATGGAGTTGACCTTCGCAAAACAAACCCTCTAATTATGGAATTCAATTAAATAAATATGCTTACGCACTCATTACATACTTAAATTAGAAATTGATAAGCAAACATAAACATTTTTTACCATCCCAGTTTTCTTAAGAATTGGACACGCTCTAGAATATAACTGATTTTTCCCTTTTCAAAAATAATTTCGTAAAATATTAAATTTCTGACCGACGGGCCTACCCCATTTAAGCAATTAAGAAAAAATTTGTAAATGTAATTTTTCTACCAAATTTCCAAATATTCAGAAATATACTACTTTCGAATGTGCATCTCTGTAAAATTTGAAGTTTTCCCACCAAATATTCACAAATATGACAAATATACCAACTTTAACACAACAAAAAGGACTGACTGTTTACAGCATTTGATCAAATCTCAAGTTTGAAAACTTTAATTGTGAATGTAATTTTTCTACCAAATTTCCAAATATTCAGAAATATACTACTTTCGAATGTGCATCTCTGTAAAATTTGAAGTTTTCCCACCAAATATTCACAAATATGACAAATATACCAACTTTAACACAACAAAAAGGACTGACTGTTTACAGCATTTGATCAAATCTCAAGTTTGAAAACATTAAAATATCCCATGCCTTTTGAATCTGAGCACTAAAAAAAAGAGAACATACGAACAACTTTAAACAACTTCGTAATTTAAACAATTTGATCAATTCTCCTTTCCTGATTTCAATACATTCAAATCTAAACACCTTTTTGAATGGGTACATGTTCAGATTTGAATTTCTCCCACCACCGCACTCACAAATATGACAAATATATCAACATTAACACAAACAAATATTGCCGGCGAAATACAAACATGGTCGAACATTTCAAACTACTAAACATTTGAATATTCTACAAAATATATCAACAATGCTCGACAAAAATGCTGCCTATTCATAACAAAATAAACACCATGTTTGGAACTTCTAATTTGTCCAACATTTTAGCGAATATACCGACATTCCATTAAATATATCGACAATGCTAACAAAAAAATGCTTATGGCAAATTACAAGCATGTTTATACATTTTAATTTAGCCAACATTTTGACACCGTACTAATAAACTTTTCCCAAATGTGGAATCAAATTCACGTGGATTTCCCTAATTTCAACTAAATTTAAAATCTCCAAATGCCGATCCAATTTCCCTGAACAATATCCAGAAAAACAATAAATGTCCTAATATCAACACCTTCAAATCTACAAATCGAGAAAAGATAAATGCAAATTGCATCAGAATTCTTATAAACAAAAATTGCACCCCATTAATAGCCAACAAACAAAAAAAAGATATTCTAAATTATTGGAAATTTGGATAAAATCGACACCAATTTCCAAAAAATTTCAAGAATTCCAAAGTACATAAAATATGCAACCTCCTTATGGCAGAAAACTAGAAAAACATTAAAAAAAAATTCGAACACTTCCAAATTAGTGAAAATTTGGAGAAAATAAACGATAAATTCCAACGGATTTTGACATTTCCCAAATAATCAAAATTTAAAGAAACAATTTAGTGAAATTTTCGATAAAATAGATGACAAATCTCGACAAATTGGCACATTTTAGAATACAACGGGTGCGGCGTATGCTAAGGAAAAAAATTGAATATTAAAATGTTGTCACTATTTGCAAGTAATTCAAAAGCACCTTCCCTAAATTCAATTCAAATGTTATCACTATTTGGAAGTAATTCTAATGCATCTACCCTAATTCAAATTTAAAACTCCCACCGTAATAGAAAAATGCTGGACCATTTCACCCTACTAAATATTTGAACAATATAGAAAATTTATCAAAAAATGCTCACAAAAAATGCTACCTATTCATGAAAAAAAAACATGTTCGAACATTACAATTTAGCCAACATTTTGTTTAACAAAAAAATATATTCTACAAAAAAAAATAACAAAGGCGTGGCGTGACGCCAGGGCAAATAACAAAATAAACAACATGTTTGGAACTTTTAATTTGTCCAACATTTTAGCGAATAAATCGACATTCCATTAAATATATCGATAATGCTAACAAAAAAAATGCTTACGGCAAATTACCAGCATGTTTAAACATTTTAATTTAGCCAAAATTTTGACACCATACTGATAAACTTTTCCCAAATGTGGAATCAAATTCACGTGGATTTCCCTAATTTCAACTAAATTTAAAATCTCCAAATGCCGATCCAATTTCCTTGAACAATATCCAGAAAAACAATAAATGTTCTAATATCAACACCTTCAAATCTACAAATCGAGAAAAGATAAATGGAAATTGCATCAGAATTCTTATAAACAAAAATTGCAACCCATTAATAGCCAACAAACAAAAAAAATATTCTAAATTATTGGAAATTTGGATAAAATCGACACCAATTTCCAACAAATTTCAAGAAATCCAAAGTACATAAAATATGCAGCCTACTTATGGCAGAAAACTAGAAAAAACATAAATTTCTTTTTTTTGAACACTTCCAAATTAGTGGAAATTTAGAGAACATAGACGATAAATTCCAACGAATTTTGACATTTCACAAATAATCAAAATTTAAAGAAACAATTTAGTGAAATTTTCGATAAAATAGATGACAAATATCGACAAATTGGCACATTTTAGAATACATCGGGTGCGGCGTATGCTAAGGAACAAAATTGAATATTCAAATGTTGTCACTATTTACAAGTAATTCAAAAGCACCTTCCCTAAATTCAATTCAAATGTCATCACTATTTGGAAGTAATTCTAATGCATCTACCCTAATTCAAATTTAAAACTCCCGCCGAAATACAAAAATGCTGGACCATTTCACCATACTAAATATTTGAACAATATAGAAAATTTATCAAAAAATGCTCAAAAAAAAGCTACCTATTCATAAAAAAAACATGTTCAAACATTACAATTTAGCCAACATTTTGTTTAACAAAAAAAATATATTCTACAAAAAAAAATACCAAAGGCGTGCCGTGACGCCACGCCAAATTCAACTAGTAATGACATTATGAGGAGCATAATAACTGCTTGTAGCATGGGTCATATTGGCAAGAAGAATACAATATGAACTTGGGAATTCTTACCATGCAAGTGCTCAAATAGTGATCCATTTGATGATTTGAAACATATTCAAACGCCATCATTCGGGTGAATGGTTCTTCGTCTTCACAGTAACCCACAAGGTTTACGAAATTCGTATAGTTTACTTGCGACAAAATTTCAACCTAGAATAACAAATCATATCTATATTAGAGACTCTCCTCTTAATAATTAAACAGATAAAACAGTTACATACCTTATTCTTGAATTGTGCTTCAGCTATAGGAGACTACCCATAGGCATATTTTATCAATGTAGACACAACATCTTTCGACCCCCGAAACAACCCTCCCACCCCCGAGGCGGCGGCGCCGCGCTGCCCCCGGGGTGCCCCCTCCTCGCCGCCCTCCAAGCCTCCCCTCGCGCCCCTCCTCTCTGCCGCCGCCGCCATAGGCGTCGCTGGGCAAAGGCCCGTGTCGCGCGGCGGCGGCGGTGGTCTCCTCGATCGCCGGATGGGCCGGGGCGGCGGCGATCTGCCCACCCTCTCCAGCGAAGGCGGCGCGGATGGCGGCGATCTGGTCAAGTGTCGGCCGGCGGCGGCGCTAGTAGGCAGGGGCGGAGCGGGTGACGGGATGGATCTCGGCCCGCTGGGTCTAGATCGGACCTCAATCTCGCGCACCTACACTGCTACGTCGATGACGGTGTGGAGGCTGTCCGGGGCCATTTTCGCATCGTTGAGGACGCCTTGAGTAGCTGCTCCGGGCTTGGTGGTGGTGGTCTTGTCCTTCGCCGGACGTGGCCGGCCGGGTTTGCGACTGGATCGGCGGATCCGTTCCGTCATCCAGTCCGGCTGGGTTTGTGCTTGGTGGCTGTCCTAGGGTTCCTCTTGTGTGAAGATGAAGACCTACCTGAGGCCGTCCCTTCTTGATCTGGCCAGAATGTTGAGTTCCGGAAGGCTCCGCCGGTGAATGTAACAGTGCCATTATGCCTGGAGTTCGCTGGACGGGTGGTATTCGGTCATGCGCACCCATGCTTTTATTCCGACCGTTTGGTTCTGGAGGGAGCGACGCGAAGCTCGGCTCTGTGTTGCCAGCAAGTTACATTTTGGTCCATGGCGAAGTCAGTAGCGGAGAATTTCATGAAGGCTGGATTGGAGGACTAGCAATGGAGGTTCGAGTCTCTATGCTGTTGAGGGACTTGCTTGGTGTTCCGGTCTCGCAGCAGCAGTATGTGTGGGGGCGGCAACATTTGTGAAGTTCAGGGTCCTACCTTCCAGGGTGAAAATCCAAGGTCTGGCCTTAATTGGTTGTGCCTAGAAATGACCCTGTCGAAGGCATTGTTTTGGAAGTGGGACTATCTCTAGGGTGAAAACCAAGATCTTTGATCGGGCGACGACAGCGCTTGGGCACTGTTTCCTTGTTGGAGGCGTCGCTTTTGGAGTGACTGAAGTTTAGGTGTTGTCTTGATGGTGGTTGTATTGTTGCTGCTGGGGCTGGAATGCTGTAGCGGGACTTTTTTTTTTGTCCTTTTTTGGCTGTGTGCATCCGTACTGCCCCTTGGGTAATGCGTTGTTGCAGAGGCTGAGTGTATTTGGTATCTCTCGATATTAATAAATTCCCTTTATCTAAAAAAAAAAGACACAACAGCTTTCCGCTCCACATGGGAGGGTTCCTTTATACAATGTTCATCCAGGTACTGCACCAATGGATTACGTTGCTAAAATCTTCACGTGCTGTTTCGAGTTCTGACAGTCCGAACAAAGTTATGGCTGCAAAACAGATGTAGATGCCAACTATAAAATTTTGTTGCATGGGTTAAAAGAAACACACACTATTGCAAAATATGGAAAATCGCGAAAATGCAGTTTACTATGAAATATTAATGAAAAATTAACCAAGAAAAAGAAAATGCGCCAGTATACTAACCTCCCAAGATAGTGGTGTCGGTCTACAATTGCCTACTTGAAGATGAGGACACAACAATGCTAGTCTTCCTGCGGCGGTAGCAAAGAAACATTCCAGCTGACAAGGATACAACAGCAGAACAAATTGCTGCTCCTTTTTGTGTCCAACAGGGCTACTCCCATTTCCATTAATTGCTTAACGGAAATACAAAGTCTTTTTACTACCAGCAAATTACAGAGAGTAGACGTCAAAGCAGACATAAAACGACAGGAAAACCCACTGCGTGAACTCATCGAGGACACACTACGGGGCAAAAAACTTGTCACCTAGCTACTTAACATCAAGGAAACAATAGGTCTAAACCAAAGTTTTCATACAACCAACACTGCCAACCGGGTACATCATATGTCACCAGCACCTTCTCCGAATCAAGACCCCAGCTCACCATTGGTGATCAGAAGTACTTCCCTAGCAGACGAACCAACCTGCCGATCACGTTCTGCTAGTCTTGATCTTGCGCTCATCAGCTGTTCCGCTCCCCTCTTGATCTTATCCCGGTCTTGATCTTCATACAGACCTACCCAACAAGATAAGAACGAGCAGTGAGCACATAACAAAAATAGTCACCACAGGCGACCGAACTTTAGCATTTTCAAAGGTCACATTATTCCTTGTGATCCAAATGGCCCAACACCCAGCAACCAGTAGCAACATATAAAACTTTTTGCTAAAAGGGAAAAATTTATGTAGCTAAGTCATGCATTGCCAAAGTGAACCTGGACAAGATGAAATCCCCACAATGGACCCAAAGCACCCAAAACCACCTTGGCGAAAGAGCAGCCAAAAAACAAGTGCTGAGATAACTCTAACTGATGACAAA